>OZ022263.1:175351352-175513745 GCA_963978885.1 Nemotelus pantherinus
TAATACGAAACCTTAAGAGGTTTACTCTAAAGCAGTAATTCATTTTTTTTAAAAAAATTAAAAAATCCTATTGCAGGTTAAAGAAATGATCAACGACATGGGAATCGCGACGCTGGATTGGCCGGGTAATTCTCCAGACTTGAATCCAATCGAAAATCTTTGGTCATTTTTAAAAGCTAAGGTTAAGCAGCACAAGCCGAACAATACTCAAGCGTTGAAATATGCACTTGAAAAAGCCTGGTTCGAGGAAATAAAGCCTGAATTGCGAGAAGCTTTGGTGGAATCGATACCAGATAGAATAAAAGCCACAATTGACGCCAAGGGAGGGTTGACGGATTATTAAATAATTAGTTTCATGTTGTAAGTCTTATGTTTACACGTTTTCATATAAAAATTAGTTAGGAGCATGTGTAGTAAATAAACAATTTTCAATTGATATTATTTAAAATTCAATGAATAAATATATGATAAGGATTCTTTCCATGTTTTTTAAATAAGGAAGCGACGCTGAATCAAATTTATAATGAATATATAGTTATTTTAATGTGTTGAATAAGTTGTTTTTTCGGTTCGAGCGAATAGTTCGAATTTCTAACAAATTTATATCAATTTCTGCGAAATTGCTGGTGGTGCAGTTTTCATGACCGCTAGTGTATATATCAGCAAAATCATTAAGGTAGATAATGTCTGGAGTGGCCAGTCCGATTGAGTTGAAATTTTCGGAGGAAATAGATGTATAGAGTTGGTAGTTCCATGACTTGCTAGAATTAATATATCTTTTACCCTTTGGCGGCGGTGGGCATTTTAGTGAATTTTCAGGTACTCCTACATTTCCGTGCAATGTAAATTATTATTCAAAAAGTCTTTCTAAAGAATACTTATTATCTTTTAAACTTGATAATGATAAATATTTGGAAATTTTGAGCCGTGTGTGGGTGCTGAGTGCCCAAAAGTAGGCAAGGATTTTTTTTTCAAATTTTGATTTGTAATGATTTCTGGATGTAATAACATTGTGAAATTTGCAGAGCATATTTATGTTGACTAAAATTCAACACACATTGTTTTTCAAGACAGTGCAGACAACACTGTAGCTACGACAGGCTCCTAAAAAAAATCCTTCAATTCACCGACCCTGCTGAAAATTTTTGCTTTTTGACAAACAAATTGAATCATTGATAAATATTAACTTTTCTCCATCAAGTCAAATCGAAATTTTCAAAATTCCGATTTGCACAAGAATGGCAACCCATCACCAAATCACAGCTATTTCAGCACTCGATACTTCTGTTCACGAGAACTGACGACCAAATACCCCGATCATCATGAAATTTACAAGACATGTTGGTAGTAACTAGGACCAGGTCTGATAGAAGTGATTTTGAAATGCGGGCAACGCTGTGGCAGTGGTGCCATCTTGAAAAATCACAGAAAAAACTGCCTTCTAGCCTATCATTTCCGATTCAGCCATCACATTTAAACAAAATTTGGTTGAAAAATTAGAATAAAGCTGCCCAAAGTGGGTATTTTTGTCCACTTAATCTTGTAAACTTGCTCACCAAAATAAAGCTTTCTCCCCTATAAATACCGGTCCATTTATGAAATCAAAGTCAAGCTCATACAGCAAATTGGATCTTAGAGCCTAGACAGACAGCGCAGCCTAAGTGATAATTTGTCGTAAATGATCATTTAAGTGCCGTGTGTCATATGCTAATTTGGACTAATCACCACTAAATGACCAAATTAACAATCATTAAGCAAATCGCTAATGATCATCAAACTTTCGTAATTTATTCTTTAATGAAGTAGAGTTGCCCGATATAATACAAATTTCCTTTGTAAAAAGTCGCTTTTCCCATTGAAAAATAATAAGCCAACTTTTCTGAAACGTCAGATTGAATATGGCCATACCACACTGGAACAACCGGTTCTCGTCAGATCACCGAAGTTAAGTAGTGTTTTGCGCGGTTAGTACTTCGATGGGGGACCGCTTGGGAATACCGCGTGTCGTTGGGACGAGAAAACATCTTTTTGCAGTCCCTGTGAAGCACTATATAAAAAAAATAAAAATATTTACAGAATTTTAATGTAGTTCTTGCACGGTTTGTATTCCATTTTTATTAATTAGCACATAAGAGAGGCAACATACATTTAAAACACTTTCAATCTCTCCACTTTTCAAAAACTAGTTTCTTTGAGTGACAGACAGTCAGTGACAGTATTCACCATTAACGCAAGGGCTGTTTGTCAGCTACTTTTAAATTACTAATTAAGACATAAATGATCATTAGTAAATTATTAATTTAAGTGCCTGGAAAAGTTCGACTAGCAGAAAAGTGGACTGTGAAGGATGCTTTGGCGTCTGGCCTAAACTTTGAAACAACCAAAAGTGCCACTCGTAACACAGCCAGACTTCGTAAAGTAATTTTGAAAGAGAAGTGTTGTGCGTGCGACGACAAAAATAATGAGCCATTGATAAATGGTGCATCCAAATGCTAGAACTGCGGCGAACGTGGACATCTACAACGGGATTGCCGAAAATGAAGAAGACTGGGTTATTGCCTGGCAGTTGCAGTTGAGCAATAAAACTAGGCAAGCTTACAAGGTAGTGAAATGTTTAAGACGTGGATGCCAGCCCAAGACGACACTCTGTAAAGACGAAATCGGCAACATCATCGCCGAAGATAGCCGGATTAAGGAGAGGTGGGCCTGCTATTTCAAAGAACTCCTTAATCCTGCACAGGGCTCAATAATATCACAGCCGATAGACGTTTCTGACGAAGTCCCGATCGCACCTCCAACGCTGGAAGAAGTCAATTCTGTCATAAAAGCCAGAAAAACAATAAAGTGCCGGGAATTGACGAGATTCCGGTTGAGCTAATCAAGTACGGTGGAAACTGCCCTATAAAAGCCTTCCACAAATTGATCCAGCACATCTGGGGTCAAGCAAAAATACCGCAGGAGTGGTGCGAATCCATCATATGCCCTATCCACAAAAAAGGAGACAAACTTCGGTGCGAAAACTACAGAGGCATATCGCTACTTTGCACGCCCTATAAAGTACTAACGAAAATATTAAAAATAAAATAAATGTATACGCTGAAAATGTCTTTGGGGAGTACCAAGGAGGCTTTTGGTCTGGTCGATCAACTACGGATCAGCTCTTCACAGTCAACCAAGTGCTCGAAAAAGGCTGGGAATTTAACATCGAAATCCACCAGATTTTCGTGGATTTTAATCAAAAATATGAAAATATTGACCGAAGCGTGCTGTACAAAATAATGCTATACTTCGGTATCCCGGCAAAACTAGTCCGACTGACCAAAATGACAATAACGTCGACAGCATCACAAGTCAGAATCAACAAAAGTCTGACTGACGCCTTTGATACAAATGTCGGACTAAAGCAAGGCGATGGGTTGGCCCCTCTGCTGTTGAACCTAGCACTTGAGTACGTGATAAGGAAGATTCCTGTCGACACAGGGGGTACGCTTCTGTATAAGTCGAAACAATTAGTGGCCTACGCGGATGACATTAACAGCTTGTCATGTTCCTTCACATCTGCCAAAGAACTCCTGTTGAAACTTGACCAGGAAGCCAAAGAAGTAGGCCTGAAGATCAATCAGACGAAAACAAAAATCATGACGCAAACAAGAAAGAAGACCTCCATTAGACAAAATATAATTCTGGACGAATATAATTTAGAAAATGTGGCGGAATTTATATACTTAGGCTCGAAATTGACAACGAAAGGCAGTGAAACTGATGAAATTAAATGGAGAATACAGCTCGCTAATAAAACTTTCTACTCCGTTCTGGCCCTACTGAAGACCAGCTGCATACACAGGAAGACGAAGCTCCAAGCCTACAAATCAATAATCAGACCCATGGATCAAATAGTAAAGGTTACGACATGAGCATGACAATAACTATTCGTGACGAAATAGGATGCAAACACGCCTACAAAACATCCAAAATTAGCCGGTTTTTAGGTGAATGGAGAGTTTATTGGATGTTACAAGCCTAGACAGACGGGCGCTTCAATTACTGATTTGAAATGAAGAATTTGAAATTACTTGAAGTGTATGTTGCCTCTTTTATGCTCTAATTCATTAAATTAGAGTACAAATGGCGCAAGATCGACGTTTAAATTATTTAAATACATGACTTTTACAAAGAAATTATTATAACTTCGATAAGTTTGATTGTGAGCTCATTCAAGAATAAACAACTAAAGATAAAGTATCATTAAGCGATATATAAATGAATTTTAATTTCGTCTTTTAACGATGTTCAGTTAGAATTACCATATGATAGACAGCACTTAAATGATCATTTATGACAAATAATCATTTAGGGCAGCGCTGTATGTCTACTATTTATACAATGAAAACAAAAAATCAATACAATTCATACACTCGACTATTTTTCCATAATTCGCCGGTCCCCGATACGTGAAAAAATAGGATGCAGCGCCGAACAGCGACCACCCATTGTCGTAATCTTGTTTCGTTGATTCATGAATCAGACCTGTTTAGTGCTACGGATGTGAAACTTGGACCCTTACCCAAGCATCCGCAAATATGTTGAACGCCTTCGAAAGGCGGGTCCTCAGGCGTATAATTTCAGCTAAACAAAAGTGCGGTCAATGACGGATAAGGTACAACCACGAGTTGTACGAGGTTTTTGATGAGCCAGAGGTTGCTACAATAATCAAACTGCGGAAGTTGCAATGGGCTGGTCACGTGCAACGAATGGACGAGCATCGAGTACCTAGGAAGGTATTCGATGGAAGGCCGAGGGTCGAAGACCAGTGGGAGAACCCAAAAAACGCTGGTCTGACTCTATCGACGAAGACTGGGCAAAGCTGCTCGGTTTTCGAAATTGAAGGACGCGGTCATTGGACCGAGACAACTGGAGGCGTCACCTGCGAGAATCCAAGGTCCGAGAGGGGCTATAGTGCTACGACGACGAGTTGCAGAGAAACAAAGAACAAAACGGAGTCCAGAGCCAGCTGATGAAACCCCTCTATGCTGGGATTGTTGAAAGAAAGAACAGTTGAGTGAAAACTGCTGGAGAAAGTTTGAACCCAAGTGCTGCCACAGATGCAGAGCAAGGTGTGATCAAAGTGGTGAGTCTAAAAGGTTGAATGTAACCACTTCATCTTGCAGAACATCAGCGAAGAAAGCAGAAACCAAGTTGAAAAACCAATATTTGCTCGTAAAACTTATCATGCTGAAACGGTAACCGTTTTCAGGCTCCAGTCAGATGACTACGATGCTAAAAATTCCAAACGAGGAATACACGGGACCGCCGACTCTTTTTTTGTGCCACCGTTTCGAGGAAGGGGAGTCAAGCGCAGATGTGCGGTTCATGAGAACTGAAACTACCGAAGAGAAGTCACAGAAGGCGATTCGTGAGGCAATTGGCAGCTGCGTTGATATTTTCTGTAAACAATTTATATATCTTTCGTGAAGATAAATTTTGACAAGTCTCCATTTTTTGGTCATTTTTTGGAGTGAAAATTCAGATAATTTGGATAAAAAAGCGGAGACTCTGCCAATTTCTGACAGATAAAATGTCAAGAATTTCAATATTTTACGATTTTGTTACTGAAAAGACATTTGAACTATTCTACTTTGAAATTCAAACACTTCTTGACATCAAAGGTCACTTTTTAGCTCAAAAGAATGAACTGCACATACTAAATTGACGTGAAATGGGTGCAGACTGTAGGGGTTCCTAACAAGCTTGAGTTTATATTTCTTTCGAAAAAAATACATTTTTACGATAGAAAGTAATTTTCCAGATTAAAGGCTGCAAATATATAAATTTTCGAGGGAAATCAGAAAAAATATTTTAGCTTTAGACTTCTTCGAAAGCATCATAATGTGGAATGCATTCTGTCTAGACACCTCTGATAGGAACCCAAGACAAAAATCTAACGGTCATTTTATGTTTTTGCAGATTTTTTTATGCATTTGGTCAAAAATCGGAACAGATGCCGCTGCTGTAAATACCATGGTATGTACATAGTTGGTTTTTGCTGACTCAATCAGATGAATTGTGTGAATTTTCATACATTATATTCAAACTTTGGATCTTTGACATAAGAGCTTGTTAGCTGAAGCTATGAAGGCTGAGAGTGGAACTTTGCATTGCTAACATGTTCTCTGTTACATTTTCAGACAGAGGGCGATTCGAATACGCAGCAAAATGCAGATGAAACGACATCACTTTTAATTGGTACGCCAGAAAAAACACCTAGAACGGAAATGATGGTGAGTTGTTTAGTCATAATAATTACATTTGAATTCGCGCACCAGATTCAAAATGCGATTCTTTGAGAATTATCAGTAAACAGAAGCTTTGAAGTTTTAGAATGAAACTTTATATTGTTTTAACGCTCTTTGGTATAATTTCAGAAAGAGATACGTCCATCCAGAGATACGTCTGTAAATATATCAAAGTACAGAAAAAGCGATGGTAGGCAGCAAAAAAAAGCCCGTCGTAAAAAATCCAAAACCGTGTAGCAAAATTTTAGTGCTTTATCTGTAATGATTATGTGAGTATTATTGTAACATATAAATGGAGGAATAAACAGATTTGAATTCATCTTAATGAAGCAAGCCTATTCAGCGTGAGCCTGCGTTTAATGTCAGGCAACATCTTTTAAAAGGGCCTTAACGCTTACATTTCTCACATACATAACGTGACATCTCCTAGTACAAAAATGATGAAAATGTTCAGTGCTGGCAAGGTTTTTTTTTAACACTCTAATTGAAGTCAATCGCAACTGCTCCAAGTCAAGATCACCAAATTCTGCCAATTTCATTTTCATCTGATGGCTCCATGGAAAGTTACACGGATAGAAAGGTCACCACTGCCGCAGAGTTGCCTATATTTACAAATAACTTCAATCAGGAGTGTTTTCAATGTGCATATTATAGTGGCCCTGAAAGCATGCATTAATTTAGCAAAAAAAATAAAATTTCACCAATTAATTTTTATGCGGTTTCGCGTTGTGACAGCTGTCACATGCCACTTGTCGTACACAACAGTAGAGTAGCACAAACGCGTAAAATTTTCATAGTGTATTCAAAAAGTTTTACTTATTCACGAAATCTGATGATATACCTGCGCAAAGTGGATTGAGCGAAAGAAAAACGTTAAAAATTTGATGGGACATGAATCAGCGTATACTGCCTTTTGCGATTCACACTCGCCTTTTACAACTTGATTACTTGATTTGGGGTGAAGTGTTTAAAAGTCTGTATAGTTTATCATAGTACTATTTTCAAATTTATTGTTTATCTCCTATGTCATCAAAGCGAAAAAACTGCTTTTCATTTCCATTTCTGTTCAAAAATAACGTTTGAACAATTTGCTACTAAACACAACCGTACTATCTGCGTTTTAGCACTTTTAAGATATTAAATGATTTGTGTTTTGATTTGTACTGGAGATATATGGAGAGTGCATTTTCCGACACTGATTCTAACATAATTCGACAAAAGATAGGTTTTTCAAATTTCATAGAATGATATAATATAGTATGCAGTTTTGAGAAAAATGCAGATAGAGCGTTTATGCTTATTAGGACATTATGGACGCACATCCATTTTATCTTAGTTACTTTCTTCTGCTACTATATTAGCTATGACGGAATCTTGGATAGCCCGTCTGTAAAATAACAAGTGTGAGAGAGCAGCTATTTCGTGACATTGTACAGCCAGAGCAGCTAAAATAGTAGCTATAGCTGTTATAGCAAGAATCTTAAACGCACGCCAAACTTGATTCTCCTGAGGCCCAATACATCCTTTCAAGTTCAATAGAATATGATTTTAGTTTCAAATGTCTTGATATATTTTGAGCTATTATGGTTCATGCAAATCTTATAAAAGTCAACATTAGACGACGACGGTGACGGCGATTACTTTCGCACAAGTTTGGCATAGCTTTTTGTTTGGAGTTTCTTGTGTTGATATCGTCGCTTCTTTGCACTGCCTTCTTCTTCTTTCGCTTTTCTTTGAGCGCAGCAACATTTTCTAACGTTTTCCCAATCGTTGCGTAAATTCTTCATTTTCAATTACTACGAGGCAGTGGCCCTTAAGAACACACACAGAACAACGCAAAGCGCTTTGAGTTAAGCCTTATAACTGCCTGCTGCGATGCGCATGCATGGAGACCCAGGACTGACTCTTTATCGCACAGGATGATTCATCTGACCAGGACTTCCTAGAAGGAGCATTAGACCTCCGGTAACAAGTAACCAAGCCTAGCTAGTTCATTGGCCTTACAGTTACCCTTTGTCCAGGTACCTAAATCAATTGTACTGCCGATTGTCATAACATTTTCCTAGAGATGCAGGGCATTCACCGATAATTATGGAGACTGTACAAGCACCAGCAAGGGACTTAATAGCCACTTGACAGCCTGTAAAAATACCAATAATGACTCCGAATATTCGATTATGGAGTATCCAGTCGATGGCTTGAAAAATAGAAGCAACTTCCGCCTGTAAAACACTATAATGGTCTGGTAAAACACTATAATGGTCTTGAGATTCAGCTCATGTGAGTATGAACAAGTCGCCTTGCACTGCACGATTTTAAGATTAGTAGCATTTTGAGGATCCTTAAATTTTTAGGATTAGTAGTACTATTAGTTGGGCTCGAATAGTTATGCACGTGCATGTTGCATACCTTTTTTTGCATATTTCACATATTTTGGCGTTTAGAGCATATTTTGGCTTAAAATGCATGTTCGTGCCTATTTTCATCATTTGTGCTCCATCGAAATTTAATTTCGTAGTACTAGTTTTTCTTTTTCGTATATTTCTTCCAACTGTGGACACAAAAACACAAGCAATTAGAAAACGATGACCTTTGACATATTTCATATCACTGCATATAAAAGCATTGTGTACATCAGAGCCACCTTTTGACGATCTCAAAGAGGAATAACACACTGAGCAGGCCGAGACTTAGATATTGCACACCTCAACTACCACTGCAAGAGGAGAAGAAGTAAAAAGTTTGGAAGTTGTAAAGAGTTTGGGAGAAGTAAAAAGTTTGATCTACAGTCTCAAACAAAGAAAATTCCCAGATCCAGATAATATTACCAACAGTGAATGAAAAAATTCTTATCGTACCGTAGCATAATGTACTGTACCGTACATTTATGACGCCCGTACGCAAATACATTCACTGCAAAAACTACACATACCCTACCTCAGTCTGTAAAGTTTGCGTACATGTGCACAACCGATATACCGAACGAAACAGACACGATGCAAATGTACGCTGCGATTGAAGACTATACGGTACATTGTCCACAAACCTTATCCTCTACAATACGGAATGTGTACGCCTACACAACCCGTACACAAACGGTGTACACTAAACGTATTGTACGTTAAGTGTACTTTTGCGCTAAACTCACGGAACACGTGTTCCTCTCTCGTCTACAAGAGAAAGTCCTTTTAAATAATTCTCTACCAGCGGAGCAGTTTGGTTTTAAACAAAGTCACTACACAGAGCTGTTGCTAGCTCGAGTAGTCCAATACATTTGATCAGGTCTCAATATGAATAAATCAACAGGACTCGTCATGTTCGATATTGCAAAAGCATTTGATAAGGTGTGGTACGCCGGGCGTATCGTTAAACTGGATCATCTGTGTCTACCAACTGTATCCATCCAGCTCATTGTTTCCTACCTTCAAAATAGAGCCTTCGAAGTTGATAGACTTGGAAGGCTCTAGACTTGAAACAAGAACCGATAGCATACTTTCATCTAAAATACCTATATCAGCAAGGGTCCCTCAAGGGTTGTACAATTTGTGCACAGCACATGTCCCTAGAAGCAGCAGAGATCACATCTCGCTTTTTGCTGATGACACTTGTATTTTTCACATGTTCAGGCAACCTCAAATCTGCAACTTTCCATCGACTCCCTTATGGAATATTTTAAGAGATAGAAAATGAATCTGAAAACGGATAAAACTCAAGCAATCTTCATAACACGCAAAAGACGTCAAACACCACTCTCATCAGCGATGAACAATCAAACCAGAGACGGCCAAAGATCTAAGACTTACATTCGTCCAAAAATTGCAGTGGACTGCACACATTAACAACAAAAGAATTTCCATGGCTAGCACAATAAACGCCTTTCATCCTCTTCTGAAAAGGTCTGAGTTATCCAACTAAAATAGGGCTCTTCTCTACACTGAAAAAAATCCACATAGCGCCCAGAGCCATGTAACATAGCGCATTATTTATGGCCCCATACGCCATGTACATAGTACTCTGAGCCATGCAATATGGCTCCCAGCGCCATAATGTCAGAATCTACATAGCGCGTGGTCCCATGTTACATGGCGCAGCATTTATGGTGCCACACGCTATGTACATAGTACCCTGAGCCATGCAGTATAGCTCCCAGCGCCATAATTACATGGCGCAGAAATTATGGCCCCACACGCCATATTACATAGTGCCATGAGCCATGTAATATGGCTCATGGCACTACAATTATAACTCGCAGCCATGCTGTGTGAGGAGATGTATAAATATCAGCAAGCTTCTTGAATATAGGAGAGGATATAATCTTTGATGTCATTAATCCCTCGGAAATTTCTTTGATAGAATTCTATCACCTAACATCAAGTGTCTACCTCCAGATGCTGCGAACTGAGAAGGTTCGTGGCCTTTTTGTTGGTTGCAAACTGGATCATCTTCAGATGCACTGAAAAACACATAGCGCCAGACGCCATAATTTATAGACTTCTGGCGCCATGTACATAGTCGATTTCGGTCGATTTGTGATAAAATATAGCGCCACACGCCATAGTACATAGAAGCAGACGCTATGCTTATAGCCCTCCACGCCATGTACTATAGTCCTCCACGCCATACAGTATAGTCCTCCACGCCATGTGCTATAGGCCTACACGCCATGTAATATAGTCCGCCACGCCATGTGCATGGCGTGGAGGACTATAGTACATGGCGTGTAGGCCTATGTACTTTTCGCCATGTATTATGGCGTGTGGCGCTATATTTTATCACAATCCCTAAATCGACTATGTACATGGCGCCAGAAGTCTATAAATTATGGCGTCTGGCGCCATGTGTTTTCTCAGTGTACAAACAAGTGGAAAGATCCCAGTTAATTTACGGTTGTGTTGTATTCGGACAAGCCACCAATACTAACAGGAAAAAACTCCAGTCAGGTCAAAGCATAGCGCTAAGGAAAATATTTAAGATTCTAAAAATATAGACATTCACAACGTTTTAAGAAATGAGACAGTTGACAAGTACAGTCGCAACTGTGTGCTTAAGCTATTCGACACGATAAACAATTACTTCAACAATTCTCTAGGAATTCTAAAAAATACCTCAATTTTACAACAGTTTAACTTATCTAATATTGAGGCAACTCACAAATAAGGGCGGACTCGCCGCATTTATTAATATAAAACACACATAATTTGGCTTGTTTAAGAAAACAAGAATCAATGAAACAGGATTGCGACAATGGGTGGTCGCAGTTCTGCGCTGCTTCCATCGACGTCGTGTACCGAAGACCGGTGAATTGACCGGTGAAGAAGACGTCAAAAAATTCAAAATCTTTGAAGAATTTAAATGTAGTTCATGCACGGTTTGTACTCCAACTTCATTAATTAGAGCAAAATTGAGGCAACATACACTTTAAACACTTTCAATTTCCCCGTTTTTAAAAACTAACCGCTCTGGGTGACCAGTAGTCAGTGACAGTATTCTTCATTTTGAATTACATAAGGGTTGTGCGAAAGTAACTATTGAATTACTGATTTAGATATCAATGGTCATTAGTAGTAGTTTAAGCGCCCCTCTGTCTAGGCTTGTAACATACAATAATTTCATCAACATGCTCATTAACAAATATATTTGAACACAACCGAAAACAGTACTCTTTAGTCACCTAAAAAATCGGTTAATTTGGGATGTTTTGTAGGAGTGTCTGCTTCCAGTGAAGTTGCGGTCATGGTCATGTCCTAACCTTTAGTACTTGCTTGATGTTAAAAAACTGAGCGCAACATTGCTCACTGTTATAGGCAGAGTAAGGGTGCAGAGCCACACCAGCTCCAGGAAAATCACCAGCTTCAGGAAAATCACCAGCTCTCAGTCAGAGCCAACTTTATGTGCGTCGACAAAGGAATCAAAATGTCAAAATCGAAAGGGCTTAAAATCAAAGCATACTTCGAAGTGAAAATATTTGATGGACTTTGAGCTCCACTGACTAAAAAGAAATTCATCAGAAGTTCGAAAGAGTATTTAGTCGAAATAAGGGCCTCGATTCAGTGATGCGAATTCAATAAATTTTGTAGCTAAATAATATTCGAAACGAATACGTAGCACTTTTATCACCATCGAAAATCTCCATGCTTATCTTTGCCGTTGTTACATATATGTAGACTTTGAGCGATCTTTTGCATTTATAAATCAGTTTTGATTGAGAAACGGAAATAATTCACGTTTGAGCATTTTCCTAAATATTTTGTGTACATCTGAAAAAAAAACTACCAGTCATATGTATCTAAACCTTTCTTTTTTGCTGGTTTTGGCAATTTTTGGAATATTTTTGCATATTTTGCTCATTTTAATTGCATGTTTATGAGCATATTTTAGTGATTTTTCGTGCATATATACATGCATATATCAGTTTTTTTCTCGTGCATAGCTATTTCAGCTCTAAATATTATGATTTTTGGTATTATTATGAATATTTTTATTTTATGATTAGTAGTTTTTTTAGGATTAGTAGTAAGTATTACGATTAGTAGTAGTAGAAGTAGTAGTCGTAGTAGTATTAAGAGTAGTATTAGCATTAGTATTAGTAGTATAATCAGTATTATTATTGGCTTTACTGTTAGTTTTACTATTAGTATTATTATTACTATTATTATTATTAAATAATTATCAATAACAATAAATATTAAAAAAAAAATAATAATTTGTGATAAGGAATGTAAGCTGTGAATTCCAAATTTTAGTAGAGGGTACGGGGCGATATAGTCAACACCCGCTGGAGTGGGAGCTCACTCAGCAAAGAGCCAAGCATGGTTGAACTCTGCTGTATTTCTTGCTGAGATACAATTTAGTCTCACAGCAGCAAGATTGGCTTCCTGTAGGATCAGTAGATTGTGTGCCTTAGTAGGGGTGGTGCGGAGCGCTCTAGTTACCGGTACTGGAATTAACCTCAGTGCTTTTTCAAGCTGACTTTTGCAGGTAGTCTTATGGGTAGCCTACCACCAGAACGCCACCCCGAACAATAAAATTGACTCAACCACTGCGGTATAAAGACAAGCAATAGTACGAGGCTGCAATCTCTAATTCGCCCCTATGGCTCTTTTGCAGCAGGAAAGTGCACTGAAAGCCTTCCGCTCTCTTTTTGCTACATTGTAGCTCCATAGTAACTTCGAGTCACGAATGAGCCCTAAATATTTGACGGTCTGGCTCAGGTCTATGGAGACCCCGTTCAATTTTAGTCAGTTGAAACGAAGAGGTTTGTAGCCCTATCCATTTCATGCTTGAAAAAATAAACTCAAAAAAGAAACAGTAATTTTTATTTCATTGTAAAAATTAATTCTTGCCATTATATGTAAAACACAATGTCGTTCAAATGTCATCCTGTTGAAACCATATGTCGTCAAGATCATAATCTTCGATTTTCGTCCAAAAATAATCGTTTAACATGAGGCAATAGCGCTCAGAGCTGACGATGATGGCTAGTTCTTAATCGTTAATCGCAAAATCAGCATCAACAGCTTGTTGCTCCATCACCGTTGTTTTTCTTTTAAACGATCCATATTCTAAAACGGCAAACTAAATAAATGACAGCGTGGTCGACGTGTATCTTTGACAGATGTCAGTATGCAGGGTTCTACTTTCTCAAGCACGAAATGCAAAGAGAGAGAGAGGATTCCTCACTTAGATGTGTCCGTGCTTAGCCCTCCTCGTACGTAAGCATTCCCAGTAGAAGAAACTACCACTCTTTTCTTCAAAAGATGCACAATAAAAGCAATCAGTCGCTCATCAACATGCAGCACCAAAAGTGCCTCTACAATTGCGTCAGACTTTGCGTTGTTGAAGGCTCACTCAATGTCCAAGGAGGCGGCAAGCGTATATTCCTTAAGCGTTTATTCCTTTTCTCTATTTGCTCAATGAGGAAGTGAAGAGGAGTTTCGAAAGACTCACCTTTGGTATAAACGTGCTGTGACTGCGAGATCCTCATAGGATCGATTGATCTTTTAATATGGTAATCAATGATCCTTTCTACAATCTTAATCAGGACAAAGTTAAGACATATTGAATGATAGATATTTGTATTAACGTGCGAAATTTTCCCTGCTTTATAGATACACACAGCTCTAGTTTGAGTGAGAGCATACGAGAAGCGCAGGCTAACATTGCAAATCTCTCTGGGCGTGAGTAACGTTACTTCTATGGACTACTGGATATTAGCCGCAAGAATGCCATCGGGACCAGGAGATTTAAGCAGCTCAAATTCTGAACGACAGCGTTGAGCTGGTACTTGCTCCGTTTGGTACGGCACTTCTAGAGGAGGACTATAATTGCCCAGAAAATGTCCGTCCATGAGAACGTTTAGAGTATCTGGGCTCAAACTAGTCCAAATGCCTTTAGGGTTCATAATACACCCCATCAACTTGTATATCGTGCTTGAAATCTTTCGAAGGCGATTTGTCTCGCACAGACCCTCCACTTTTCCACAGAAAGATCTCCATGATGCCCTCTTTTCGTTGCGTATGGCATACTTAAAAACCTTCAGCTTTGTTCTATACAACGACCAATTATTATACCGTTTAGTGCTATGGAACTCCTTCCTACACTCGCTTTGCAGGGTGTGCATCTCCCAGGAATCTAAGAGCATATAATTTTTGTCAAGATTGTCCGTTACATTTATTTAAAATGTCGTACGATGTACGTTAACTCTTTATAAGGCTTATAGTTCTTGTCATTTTGTTAGAAAATTGGATAACATTCGATGGAATATTCTTGAAGATTCGCGAAAATAAGGAAACACGGAGTTCCCCAATACATTTGCCTCGACTGTCTCAACTATTTGAAACATTTTGAAATGCCGTGAAATTTTTCCCTTGGGGATGATATGGTCGAAATTCAGTCAGGATTATTAAAACAAAAAACAAAAAACTATGGTAAAAATATAAATTTTCGAAAATAACTTTCTTCCCTAAATTTGTTCGTACACAAATTAATATCAGACTATTTTTTATTATATCAAGAAAAAAGTAATATGAAGAAATAGGTTGCTTGCTAGTTGGTTCAAGAGATTCACTATATGTAGTACTTCTGCGGTTTGGTATGATTCCATGGATCTTATTTTCATTTTATAACTTACTCATATTAAAATCTAAGCTCAATATTTGAAAATAAGACTCTATAGCGCTTTACCTGACAAGCCCATCGACTTAATCATTGCATGTTTTTCACAACATTTTCCCTTCAAAACAATTAAGAAACTTTAATTTCTTACCCTAATCTTCCATATGGATTGCATGAAAACCAAAAACAAATTGAAATAACATTGCACTAAAATTTAACCGTACAAACAAATACACAAATGCAACACCTCCACACAATCAAAAGTGACCTGTTAGATATTTCCCATCAGATTCCCGTAGTAAGCTCTCTACAATGTCGGGTTCAAGGACATCACGAAAGATTCGTTCGTTTGCTCTCCTCGTCGACATAGCACGCACTAACTACGTTAAACGTATCCTTGTGTTTTTTACAGATAGCGATAGACCTAAATACGTTCTACCTTGCAAGCACACATTCATGAAGATATAAGCAATTGTACGCAGGATTCGTTCATTTTGGTAATCGCCTGCTTGCCTGCCTCATTTCATGCCATACTCAAGCTTAAAGCTTTCTTTGTGAGTGCAAACGAAAAGAACAGCCATGTGTTTTTATGCCAGGAGCAACAGTTTGTACCGGATTTAGCGAACTGTGTTGCCAGACACTAGTGTTGGGTTGAAGCATATACGAGTAAGTTACTTTCATGGTGAGATACTCAAAAAACGGGATGAAATTTTATATGATTGTCTTTAGTGGGAAGAGAGTTTAAAAATGTATCACCAGAGGGTGAATCAGGAGTAGCAGGAGTCAAATATTGAAGGAAAACACACAAAAATACGAAAACACACACAAACACTTACACAAAAAAACTACTAAAAAATAAATTAACTTTACTTACCAGTTAGACATCTATCTTCATGAATATTTAACTTTTTTCGCAGTCTTTTTCTGCTACGTACATATTCTCAGCTCTTATGTAACATAGCCTCAACGACTGTGACTATAATCTCCGCCCATATCATTAAAGTAGCCTGATCTACATTATCTTCCTAATAAGCGCGTATAAGCTAGGAGGTGGACCGTCGGCTCTCCAAGAATAGGATCACGGAATCGAACCTAAAATCGAGCATGATTTATTTGACAAAGCTTCAATGTTAAAACCTGAAAATTCCGTAAAATAAATAGACATTTTCTAGGTTGCGTGGTTTTTTATTTAACTTCTACCTCTACTACCTCTTTTAACTTCTACTTCTACTTCTAAAAGTTCCGGGACCGATTTTCAGTACCAAGTCTGGCAACATACTCCTATCCAATGAAAATCCTGAAGGATACAATACAGGAACTAGTAGGAATGAGGCCAAGGCCACATACAATGTGATACCGTGGACAGAGAGCTCTGAAAGGAGAGCAAAACATGTCAAGGGAACATCAAGGACAATGAGACAGGACCAGGACGAGACGTTACCATCATCAACAGATGAGCAAAGTCTAGGTCAAGCTGTACAGAGCTTTCATGAATTCAGTCGCTTCGCGATATCCTTATCGTTCGGTTGTGGAGTTGTGCTCTTCTCTTGTATCTAAGACTAATTCCAATGAGTAATTTTGCACATTGGTTTCTTTAAAACTAACAAACTAAAAGTGACTGAATTTGATTTCAATTTGTGCCAGAAATTTATTATTTTATACTAGGAAAAAAGTATCTATAGATTTTATGATTTGAGCGCTGAAACGGCTTTGCATCCGTTGTATGACCATCTCTATAGCTGCTGCTAACGCTGAAGCAAAAGCTGAAAGTTAAGGTATTTCCGGGGATCCGTTTTTTTGCGGTACGGATACGTAGCAGCATGAGAACGTAGACCGTGGTTTTTGGTGGCTTATAATCTTTGCTATATGGTGACAGATGAATGTGATGTGATTGTGTTTTGCCTGATTTGCAGCAGAAAACTTTGAAATTTTCGGTCAAAAGTGTGTTTCGAAAGCGAATTATCTATATCTATTTGTATATTCAGTGAGGTAAAGAGCGTTACGGTACATTTTCCTAATACGGTTGGGTTTGATATGAACAAGTTGCATTACGTAATCAAAGAGTGGAAAAATATGTGAGCTGTGTGACAGATTAGACGTGAAGACATACTCGTTTAAGTGTGAAGTGATAGTGATTAACATTCCCAGAAGCTGATATTGGGTTGCCGTTGTTAAAGGCGAAAAAAAACGGGTGGAAATGAATTAAGACAGGTAGGTAACGTAATTGCTTAACCTATTTTTAAGAGCAAGACTAATAAATCTCCACTTTAATCATATATCCATGTATTGAAAATGTATAGAGTTTGCTGGTGCATGAGAAAGTAAGCAAAATAAGTATTAGTTATGTATTTGCAGCCTACAGAAACAACGACAATAATAAAACATTTTACAATTTTTCGTACGAATTGATTCATTTTCAGTTTAGAACTGGTTTTTTTTTAAAACATTAAAAACAAATATTCAAATCTAATTTCAAAATTGCTATCATCTGCGCCCAGTGTGGATGCTTGTAAGTAAGATTTGATTGAAATTTAGATGGTTGGAATTAAAAATTAAATATAATGTTCTCAAAATCTGACGAACATAAAGCTCCAGGTAGCTTATATTTCAAAAATTAATTTATTTTAGAATATCCTTGAAATCTATTTTGCGGTTTCAACAAGTTACGTAGTAAGACTGAAAATTGAACTTCAAAAATATTTTAACTTTACTTATTAACTTAACTTTTAACTAACTTTTTACTTATTAATTGATTTTCTTGCTGGTTCTTTTTCTATGTCCGGAAGCTTATTTGCTAGAAATTTCTTCAAAAGGTTTTTTGAAAACAAAACGGGTTGTACGAGGTTTTAAGAGGTTTACGGGAATCTGAGCAAAAACAGCTTTCGATTCTGTAAACTGTGATATTTTTCCGCCAAAACAAGCTGGGTTAGGTCTCCTTTACGGTGTCCTTTTTTCTTACTTCTCCTCCTTCGTTAATAGCTTTTATGTTGTTACTGTTAAGTCTCCCTTTTTCCTCCCTCAGGAGCTCTGCGAGGATATATTTTTGGCCCTTTATTGTTCCTTTTGTTTCATCTTTCTGCCCTATTCAACTCACCTTGCCTTTTGTTTCGCTGATGATCTCAAAATTTTTAGAGCGATTACATCCGCTAGTGAATATTCCACATTACAAAACGATTTGAATATTGCGAAGTGTCATCAAAAGTCTTTCGCCTACAAAACATCATCTCTGCTATATTCCTACTCTGTTCTCAGCTCCTCTTTCAATTTCGTTGATAATTTCATGGACCTGAGCGTGATCTTTGACCACAAGTTTAAACTCGATCAGAATATATTACACGTCACTACCAGACCCTTTTGTTTTTCCAGCTCCAGCATTAATCCTTAATACCTTTTGTTAACCTTTCCACTTCTTTGTATCTGTTTTTTGCCATCACCCATAGTGTTCCAGAATATTATTACCCAATTTGGTATTAGAGACTTGATCGATGCAGTTAAATCTGTGCTCAGTATTCCTTGTTGTGATTACAGTAGGCACCTCTTCGAAGTGTTCATCGCCGAGTGCCTCTTTTTAAAACTTTTGAACGGCTGTACATTTGTTGATCCCAGCATTCACTTTTTTGTTAGAGAACCGGGCCATGCTAATAGAATGTCATTCTACATTAGTATTAATTTTGCTTGTATAGACATCCATTTCCTCTCTCCACTTTTCCACTTTTTTGTCAGGACAATATCCTTAATCTTGGATCGTTTGCGCGAACGTTATCTGTGTTCAAAAGTCGTTTGAAAAATAAATGTCTTTCATATACTTCGAATATGTTCTAATGCAATCGATTGCTTTCTTTTTACGGTTTATTTAGCTTTTGATTCCGTTTTTTATTTTACTATCTGGATTTATCCATTTTCTTGGTTTTTATGCTGTTGTTTTTTTTATATTTTTGGTCTTGTCTATAAATGACTTTATTTCTGTTGATTTGGTAAGTAAATTAATAAATAAATAAATAATTAAATAACTTACTACAGCCCATACTTGCAATACTTGCACTTAATAGGCTCTCACTGGCTTGCTTTCATTATGTCAGGCTTTCAGGAGTATGTAAGGCATATTTTCTCTTTTTCTATATATGCTGACACATCATGCTGAAGCGTTTATCTAATTTTCTGGTCTCAAGCACTTCAAAGCCAGCCATCATGTGTATAACCGTTAGTATCTTACTTTCCGCCAGAATGACAATAGGTATGTTCCCGTACTATGATTAATTGCAATGAAGCCGTTCCCGTACTCCGTTTTACTGAAAACTGAAAATTTCCTCTCCTTCAGTAAGTACAATGAAATTTCAGTAGGGTCTGAGCAATGCCTCCTAGACGTATGGGCCGTAATGCAGAATGATGACGTCAGAGCAATAGGCCAAAATGTAGTGAAAAACACACGCAGTCTTATGGGACGTCCGCGGAACAGTGCTAGTGAACTGCTAAACCACAAATTAATGCGGTGCGTGCGATATAATGTGAAAAATTCGCTCCGAATTGTTTATCAGTTGGTGTTAGGTTATGTGACGTTTTGTTTCGATTCACTTTCGATACAATTGATTGACACAAAATTCAAGTGATGACTAAATATTATTACTACAACGCGTCCACGCACAAAAAACTAACGTTTTAATCATATTTTAGCTTAAAAACCGCAAGTGAAATCTCCGTGTATGTCGGCACTGCCTCGTGGAAATGTCAAAATGGCCTATCGCCATGACGTCACAGCGAGAACGATTACGTAGCCTGACGGCCCGTACTTCTAGGAGGCATTGGTCTGAGCTGCTGAAAAATACTGAAAAGTGTCAAACGGTGTAGCGCGAATAAATATTTTCAAATGTGCGCGGTAAGCAATATATTTTTTGCGTAATTTTGCTATGAAGGTTGAATTTTTAGTGGCGATAATTTATCATCGCTTAGGATGACTTTATAATCACTATTGTTCTTCCAAAAACCGAAAACTGACACTTTTGGTTGTCAACTTTCAGGAAATGCAATGAGAGCGTTCCCGTACTTTCATGAATTTCTCCCACCACATGATTCAGGAAAATTCAGCAAAACTCCGTGACTGAAAGTACGAGAACATACCTAATATCAGTTTTTGCAATCACCAGTTGCCGACTATGGGCCTTTCCACACTTGTATTCTTGATGCACTCCTCAAATCGGTTTTCTGGGCAAGAGATGGAAAAATCAAGGGAAAAAGTAGAGAATTCCCCTTGATTCTTCCGTCTCTTGCCCAGAAAACCGGTTTGAGGAGTGCATCAAGAATACAAGTATGGAAAGGCCCTATGGCTTTCCATGCAGCCCTCAGCCCATTTCACTACTTTATTGAGTTTGAGTTGCTGATAGAGAGATATGATGGCAGTCGCTATCTCATCGGAATAATATACCAAGAGCATATCTTTCGGTATTAATTGCGGGTTTGGGTGCATTACACGAACTTTCTTCGTTTACTTGCATTGTATAGTCTGTATACGCCACTCTATGCAAACAATAAGGGACTATGCGCTCGGCTCAAAAAAATTCAGCCTCATATCTCAAAAACTACTTATTGTACATGAATTTGATGTATAACACTTTTGGCTTATCACAAAACATATCAGCCATCGTTTGTCTATTCCACCATACCAGACAACCTAATTCAAGCGGACTTAATTCAACCTAGTAGTGATGCCAACCTGCGGTTTTCATCACCGCTAGCGAAACGAAAAAATTAGAAATTTTAATTTTTTGACAGCGGCTTTTCTCAACCCGGTGCGACATTTCGATGTATTGTGTTTACGAGGCATGTTTGTCATTTTACAATAAATATATTTTCGCCGAAAAATCTCCACTTGGCTTTATTTGCCAGAGAAAGTCTTATTTGGTGCGAAAGAGAAAGTCTTCTTCGGTGCGAAAGCTTTGCGTATGGCATTTAGTGTCCAATAGCCATTACGGAACCCGTTGGTTTTTCAGAAGTTTGCCAGGTGCAGTCGACTGCAGCCGAGGTTTCTATAACCCTTCTAAAAATTGTCCTACATAATCAAGCCTGCAGAAGATTGAGTAGGGTGAGAGTGTGTTTTTCATTTGCAAAAAGTCTAGAAGAGTTTTACTAATGCTTCTTCTATCTGATAACGAACTTCTCTTATAGCTTCATTCGGTGAAAAGTAGCAACTTAAAAAGCTTATGCTTAAGTTCTCAATCCACACATCATCGATCAACCCAGTTCTTCTGATTATTTGCAATCCATAAGGTTGCTTGGCCAAAGCGTTAAAATACCATGTCTCTGGATTTCTTCTTAGATAAGGTTCGCTGATCATTACAATAAGAGCTATGGATTCATGATTAAACAGAGTATGCAAGTCGTCTATAGCGCGCCACATCTGCAGATTCCTTTGGAGAGCGATTATTTACGCACCAACTTCTTTTGTACTTCAAGCGCTTCTACGCAAGGTTTACTTGCTCGTCAAGCTAGAACGAACATTCCTTCTAGTATTTTGACTTAATCGTTGAACGATCCTCAGCTGAGTATTCCTCTGCAAGATTTCGTACTTCAAACAGTAACTGCTTCGATTTGGTAATTTGCAGTCTTTTTATGTGGACAAAGAGCAACATTTCAGGCCATTTCCGAATCCTTGTAAAAACTGAGCCAATTCTTATCCGCCTATTATGTATCAATTATTTTCAGAGCTGCTCATGCATCCAGTTTTACGACAGCTTTCATCTTTTAGGTATATATATATATATATATATATATATATATATATATATATATATATATATATATATATATATATATATATATATATATATATATGAACCTGGATTAATACATGAATTTTGCCGTCCGTCAATCACAGTCACCTAGGTGATGCCTGCTTCAATTCGTGCCCTAACGATTTTATCTTTGCTAATGGTGCATTCAGGTACTTACCCGTTTTTGTGTTTTTGCTTCAAAAAAGCATCGCGTTTTGGCAATTTCGAATACCCTGCAACCCCTAGGATGGGTCTCTTATACTTTATTTAACTTTAGCATTGCCTTCTTTTGATTGGCTCACCAATCTTTTGTTACTTCTAGAGTCTTTTTTATTTGAGATGTTGCTGCTTTTTTTAACGATAACTCGACACTTCCGCAACAGCTTTTATTCTTCGGATATATAATTTTTTTTTAAGACGCACGTGCTGTAGTCCCTGAAACTTCTGTCTACGGGTAGGGTTCTTTGCACCTGACCTACCAATAAATGCAGATGCCTCCTTCATCGCTGGTGTATTTTCTTTAGTTTTTTCTTCTGTTTTATATAGATAATTGTAGGTTAGTTTCTCTCAAATCCTCTATGGAGGTGCGGATGAACAGTCGCTCTTATGATCCTATGGTTATTGGTTAGTTGTTTAAAGATTAATAAAAGCCAGCTCAGCGACTCAACCAAACCTTTCCCGCCAACTAAATGGCAAGATTTTACCAAGAAATCAAAGGCAATGTCAGACAAAGCAATTTTTTGTCCGGAAGAGTGGCTGATAAATTTCAATAATTAAAGTAGCTGAAATCCAGGAACTGAGTTCCTGCAGTTACGACTAAGTGGACTTCAACGAGACAATTACAAAACAAAGTATTCTCCTTACAAGCCTTTCTTGGTTGATTGATTAAAGCTTACAGATACTTTATTCACAATTAATCTATAGAGCTGATTCAACTCAAGTATTTATTTAGAACAAAAATCCTGGTTGAATTTGAACCAAGGATCACATCCGTTAGATGTGAATTCTTTACCAATCCGACTACATAAGATTCAAAAACACACATCGGTCTATAAAAACATACAATCAATTCAGTAAAATAATTCAGTACATAAGTAACTCATTCAAGCTAGACCTAAAACTCGTCAGAGCTAAGTGTAAAAACTTTAATCCTCCTCGGTATCCAGATATCTTAAACACCATGTTATCTGGAAAAAATCCAAGCCTCGAATTTAAAGACTATTTGGATTCAAAAAGCAGTTGTTAGGAGATATGTCTATAGAGAACTTACTTATGTATCTCTAACTAAAAAGCAACAACTAGTTCACACAATAGTGATGGAAAAAATGATGATTCCATTAAAACTCTCAGGCGTGCCTGATAAGAAGCACCCCCCTTCAAACAATCTTCTTTGAGCACTAGTGCAAACTCAATCAGACGGCAGACGGTAATTTGTTTTAATTGTTTTTCGTGCGTTTTGCAACAGATTTCAAAGTGTGCACCAGACAACTGTGGTAAAAGGGAAATGATAAATGCAAGAAGCGAATAAAACCGAAACTGGTGCAATTGACAGAAAAACTGATAAAAATAATTTGAGAGACAATTTTTTTGTGGAATTTTTCGAATGGAATGAAACAATCAAAATGAAAAGGAGACGATTAATCGTTTGCTGATGACAGATGGGAAGACGCTAGAGAGTCATTTGATAGGATGACGACATGATTTTGCATATTGTGAAGATTGCAAATTGGAGCGGAATCATGTTAAGTAGAATGTTTTTCGTGAGACAAATATTAATGATGTTAAGTAAGAAATAGTACTGGAGATGTATTGCTATTATGCTGATTTATGTTCAGAGTAAAAAAATGACGACAGTATACTTACAAGGAAAGGATTTTAGGATGTTAGTAAGACTAGAGGCTTGGTGCTTATCGGAAACGTCAAATTTTTTTAAAAAAATATTCACCTTATTCATATCTAATATTACTCTGAAGTTGCAAGGAAAAATTAAAACAATTATCAACGTAGAAAAAAATTATGACAATCCATTGGGAAGTATACAAGCTATTCTCTAATTATATTCTTCATAATGATTATTTATATTAATTAATGTTTCCTCGATTTTTATCAAAAATTGAATTGAAGAAGACAATGCTTCTTATCTCGTAATGATGCGGCATGAGGCTGTAAATCCTTTGACCCACATTGGGCGCCAAATTATTTTGCACAAGTTTTTAATATTCAATTGACACTTTGTTGTTTGTTTACGTACAAAATGATGCTCATATTAAACATCAAAAAAAGAATAGCTTGTTTCAATGAGTTAGTACGAAAATTGTTACAGAGATTACAGAGATTACGAATATGATTTTTTTTATATCGTTCATAGCAACTTATTAATTGATTTTTTTTAATTCTTCATTATAACTGAATAGCTCTTTTGCCCAGATAGAAAGCGCAGATAGAAAAGTCCATGACACACAAAAACTTGAGTGCTTTGGAACAAATTTTCCGCAGGCCTTTTCTTCCCAAAAATTTTAGAGGGGATATGATTTTTTCATTTTCACTAAGTGTTTAAGAGATCGCATACATATTCTGGATATTCAGAATGCTTGAACTATTCAAGCACTAGTTTGTTAGTTTTACAATAAACAACATTAGCTGGGTGCTTGTCAGCACAAAAATTCCGAATTGACAGTTCGTAATGTTCGTGAAAGTTCGTAAATAAAAATTCCTTGGAGTATTCAGCAACAATCTTTTTTAACAAAAATTTGAGTACGATTTCCTGAAGGTGAGAGTTTGATTAAGATAGTAATCATAAGGATAAATTGGACTAGGTATGAAACAGAATTAATAAAATTCATAAGTCGGTATCTATGCTGGACTTATCTTACCTCAATATACACTTACCTCAATATATGTTACCTGAATATGGAATTATTTTCTGCCGAATTAACAGCAACTAATCTGGCCAATATAGAACTGCAATTTGAGGTCCTTCACCAAAAAATTCATCAATTTAATTCCAAAAAAATTCTGTCTACTTATCTGCGAACCAAACATTACCGATAAATAATTCACAAGCGCTTACACAGTGATACACTCCAGGTGGATCCGATGTCACCAATTACAGTTGAACTGCCATCAAAGAAGCTGAATCATCCATCTTATGCTGCTGTTCGAACATTACCTGTTTCAAAAAAGTGTGGGTGGCAAGGAAGCAGAAACACGAGTGGATCAATTTTTCAGATGTCCAAAAAATCGAGATGCCCGTTTCAGCTGATGTAGATGTTTCTGGTTCTTAGAAAAATGCTTGTGACTCAGCAGTTTAAAAGTTGGCAAATACAGCTTAAAATATGTTTTAGAAACTGAAACAAATATACAAACCATTTGCACCCATCGCCAAAGCCGAAGCTTTTTATTACAATTTGGAAGGTGCAGTGTAGTCCTAGGTGATGTTTTCATCTAAGTTTGCTCTACCTAATGCCGGGTTTCCACCAAAGAGACAAAACAAAAAACACGGACAAAACATGTTTTTCTGAACAAAAACACGAATGTTTTGTAAAAACTGAACAGTTTCGCGAGCATTTTTGTCTCTGAAAACTGTTTTAGTAAACAAAACACCTTTTTTGTCCGTGTTTCTTGTTTTGTCTCTTTGGTGGAAACCCGGCATAACACCACCACCGACGTGGAGAAAAATATCATTACATAGCTCTAACATGTTTATATCTTCTAACTGCACTTGGCTGCTGAAATTTGTCATAATCCTTGAGATCATCATCCCTAATTACTGCTTTAGTAGCATTTCACAGTCCAGTTTCTGGCCAACGAACTCAGTCGTCCGCGAAATTAATTCAAAAGTATCTCAATACAGCATGAGTGACTTTAACCAGCCCCGGAGTACTTGAAATCGATCATTCTCTCCTGGTCATCGTCCGCAAGCCAAAGAGTTTATAAACGCAATGCTTGCGTGAGCACAACGTTGCCAACAGCCACGCAAAATTATTGTATCTTGTTTTTATTTCCAATGCTTACTCATATAAAGTCAAACACTATCCATCATCTCCTTACTTCGACCCAACACATCATTCACCAATCATTATCATCTTCGAAATGAAAACATTTTTTTGTATACCACATCTTTTAAATTAAACTTTAAGAAAGTCGACTAATATTAACTTAATATATATTAATGTGACTGTGTACAATTTTCACTTAACTCTTTTTGGATGCCTCGCTTACTGTATACCAGTGCATTTTTCTAATGAGTGCAAAAAGATTCAATGGAAATAAAAGGCAATGTGCCACTTGAAAAATATTACATCATAAGAAAGGAAAATGCATTGCTTATTTTGCTCTGAAGAACAACTGTCTAAAGAAACGAGATAAATGAAGAAATGGTATAAATTTATATTACATATAAATGACTCTCATCTGCCCTGAAACATTGTTCAATATTACTTTATGCGGATGACGCCAAATTTTTAAATAAGGTATTCAATGTTTGTGACTGCTTGGGACTTCAAGCTGACGTTAATAGTCTTACGACTTGATGTAACTAACACTGACAAGTGCACCGTTGTTTCACATGCACGCAAAATTAGTCCGCTTGGATTTGAACACTCTTTGAATAGTATTTCCTTAGGATATTCTGCCGAAATGCTTGATTTAAGAGTACTTTTAAATACTTTAGACCATCAAATTAACGCTACTTATACCATCGCATTAACAACACTTTAGACCATCACATTAACGCCATCCTGTTCCAAACTTCGTTTACTCTTGGTTTTGGTATTTATTTAGGTATTATTTAGCCTTATCTTCCTCCGATTATATTATTTGTTTAACAGAAACTGGGCTCTCTGCTAAAATTTTCAGCGAAAAATTTCTTCAGAAATGACAGGAATACAGTTTTAACTCGAAAAGCGGATGGCTTCGGGGTTCTGATAACCATTCATAAATTTCTTCAATGTGCACTCTGTGAATTTGTTGTACGTTTTCTTGTTGAATATGTGACAGTCTGAGTTCCTCTATTATATGCCACCTGCCTACTATTTGTTACAGTGTATACTCCTTGTAATAATTCCGTATTCCGTATCCGTATACCAACTTTTTCTATTCTCCTGTGGTTATCTGTGGTGATGTTAGCCTTCCGTCCATCCAATGGGATGTGACGTCTTCGACAATCGTGTCCAGAAATGCACATTCCGTTTCTCTCTCCTACTATATTGTTCTATATCTCAATTCAATTCTATTTCAATGACAAACAATCGTTTTTTGGACCTTGCCCTCTCCAACATTCCCTCCAATAATATATCTTTTCCTCCTCAATATCTCCTTACGTTGGCCTTAATCCACATCATCCTCCACTTGGAATAAATTTCAAACTTGCTCATCCACTTCGAAAAAATAGTGTTTTTTTTTTCAGCTTTTCAACTTTTTCAATTTTGCGAATTGTTTCAAAACTTGATGCCATTAATTGATATACTTTCTTTGATAGGCTAGGCGAAGATCTAAGACATGTTCCCCCAAATCATCTAGTGCACCTTGGTTCTCTGTTGATATGTATTATATATTGCCCGTCGCAACAAAGAACAGGCATGTTTAGTACACTTGCGTAGTCCCTCTGATGATTCGCTTCAAAATTTTCACAAATACCGAATAAAAGCGAAAAAAGCTAGTGAAACAGCTTAGTGGAGATACTTTGCGCACATAGAGTCATTCTTCTTTTCTAATAATCCAAAACCATTTTGGTCGAACATCAATTCTGTGAAAACTTCAAAATACTTAACGTATAGTTTCCCGTTTCACGGTGATGTCGCCTCTTTTCCTCAAGACATTTGTAAGTTATTTGCTGCTTTTTTTGTCTGAACTTTTGTATCATCAAACCCATCCAATCTTTCCAACAGCAACAGTCAATCATCTTCAGCTTTTCGTTTTGATTTCATTACGACCAGCCTTTCTGAAATAGAAGCTTTAATATCCCTTTTAGACCCTACAGCCAGCAAGGATCCTGATGGTGTTCCGGGAGTATTCGTTAAGTCTCTATCTTAATCTTCAAGTTTCTACAAAACGGGGAGTGCTGAAATTGTTTCCAATTATTGACCTATTTCCCTTCTCTCCTGTTTTCCGAAATCGCTCAAGCGAATCATCCACTACAGGTTATATGGTGCCATTAACCATTTGCTCTCCAGGCAGGAACCTGGATTTATTAAAGATCGTTCCACTTCAACAAACTTGGTCGAATTTGGCAACACCGCTGCTGGTTCGTTGAATGCTGCTGACAAGCTGACGTCATCTACACAAATTTTTCTGAGGCGTTTGACAGAGTAGACCATACTGTGTGGCTGGATAAGCTGTGTAATTTCGGCATACCCATTATCCTTCATTCCTGGTTCTCCTCCTATATTGTCAACCGTGCTTGTCGTGTTGTCTTCAATAATACCATTTCTTCCCCTTTTCATCTTACATCTTGTATTCCCTAAAGTTCCATCCTCGGGACGCTCCTGTTCGTACTGTTCTTCTTCTAGTTGCTTCTTCTAGTTGCTTCTTCTAGTTGCTTCAATTCCGTTTCCTTCCTCTACGGGTATGACCTTAAACTTCTACATACTAATTCTTTTTATGACGACTGCCTGTTTCTTCAATCAGATCTTACTGCTTTGAGTGATTGCTGCTAACTCTCTTTCCTTCAATATTCCTAAAAGTCCTGTTAGGTCCTTTACTAAAAAACCAATTCCTATCCACTTTGATTATACCCTATCTGGTATTATGTTCCTGCATGATGATCCACATAAGGACCTTGGCGTTATCTTTGATCCTCGTTTGAAAGTTGATCTGAATGTACAATTCATTTCGTTGAAAGCATCAAGAGTGGCAGGATTCGTTCTTTGTTGTTCTCCTTGCTCCTATTTCAATAATAATATTTCAATTAAAATAAATATTTCAACTTGTGTCCGTCTATTCACGTCATTAGTGCGTATCATACTAGAATACTGCTCGCAAGTGTAGTCTCCTCATTTTGTGTACTTGTGAGATGCAGTCGAGTCTGTCCAACGTAAGTTTACTCGCTGTCGCTGTATAAGTTCGATTTCCGCTACTGTCTGCAGATTGTTCCTTGATGAATGTTTCTCGTGTAAAATTTATGGTGGCCTTTATTTTATCAATATTCCTGTTACCGAACATGTGCGGGTCTCTGTGCAACCTATCGGATCTCAATATTTTTTCACCATCCCTTTGACGCGTACTGAAGTATTTTTTCATTCACCAATACTGAGAATGCTAAGGAATCATAATAAACATCAGTTTGGTTCTTTTTCCGTACCTATCCTTAGTTTTAAGAGGCATATTCTTCAAACATTGTCAGAGCCTGCTCGCTTATAATTTTGCTTATGTTTCAATTTTCTTTTCTTATTTGTTATTATTATTTTTCATCTTCACTATTTTAGGATTTCTTACTATTTATTCATTTTCATTTTTGTTATTCTATTACTATAATTATATTTCTGTTTCTATTTCATAATATACTTTATTGCAATATTTTCGTTGCTTATCGTACTTGAATTGTTGAATTTTCATGCCTATGCCTTTTCTTAATTCTTGTTTTTATGAATGTATCTTTCTTTTCCATTTTAAAATTGGCTGTATATGTGTAAAATGGATTCTAAATAAGTAAGTTGCAATATTTGAAAGCAAGTTTGGCTGGCACACTTCTAGTTCCCTTCAGGAAACATTCGACTTTTTCTATGCATCATATATTTCAATGCTTTCTCGCTACTATAACCTACCTGGAAGCACTTTACATATGTATATACATATGTATATGTAGCAGTACCCCAACAGACCCAAACATTCCATCTCAAAATTCAATAAAAGGTGCTCGACCTGGTGGATTTCTCACTCTAACCACCGCAACCTCTCTATTCTCTGCAATTTGATACATCATATTTTCAAATTGAATGATTGAATTACAGGTTCTTCACTCACCTCAGGGTACACATAAACACGTCTCAGCGGAGAGAACGGTTTCCAACGAAAAAATAAAATACGAATACCACGTAAAATGAAATGAAAAGCAAAAATAAGAAAAAGTATACATTTCCCAAGGCTATAAATTTTCAAGAAGTAAAAATACTTAAGACCAAAAAAATAAACGAAATAAGTGTGCAGGCCCATTCGATGGACATGGAAAAGTTTTTCGTCTGGTTGACGGGTATGGTGATTATCATATGAATAGATTTGGTAGAGAAGTGTGTTCTGAATGTGATAAATTCGAAGTGCAGTTTGAAATTTTAACTATGTTGTAAAAATTGAACATTTTGGTGAAATGTGAAGACTAACTTTCTTTTATTCACTGAATTTGAGTGAAATATGGACATAGTATATTTTTTTATTGTTTTAAAGTACCAAATTTGAACGCCAGTCCCAACTATGAATTTGGGAGACGTAATAGATACCAATGAGTAAGCACAGGTACAGGCTAAAGCAATTTGGTCTTCAACCTCTCTATTCAAAAAGTGCTAATCTTATTGACATTTATCACTTATCAACCCGTTTTCCGCTTCCTGGTCCCACGACTACAAACCTGTTTCTATATTTGATATTGGCCTCATAAATCCATTTACCGAATAAAAATAAAAATTTCTCCTTATTTCTATCTGCGAATATCATTATCCTAGTGTGATTGATGGCTTCGTTATTTTTTCAAAGAAAAATAAATATTTACATTTACTGAATAGTATTCGATGCCTTATCTATAACTTATCGTATGATTTTTGTTTTGTTATTATTGACTGAGCATTATTGAAAGTTTTCAAATGTAACACGTTGCTTTAAATGATTGACTAGATGATCCTAGTCTTGGTCGAATATAACATGAACGACGTTGTTTTCGGTGAAATAAGACAGGCATCCCATGTCAATGCAATCTTTCGAACCCAAATCATGAATGGATCAAGGGATTGAAAAATATTATGTCAACTGAAGCTGTTTTGGGGTACTGTTTTAGGATAGATAAAAGGAAGTTTAATAAAATCTTCTAAAACAACTAGTTGATTTTTCAAAAACAATTTATTTCAAGAATTCCTGGTAGAAGAAGAAGAGTTTTTGGAAAGTGTATTTTGACCGCTTTTAGGAAAGCTTCTCAAAACAGAGAGATTTAAGAAAACGAAACAAACGTATAGATGTACGAAATTAAGTGAAGCGATTTCACTACAAATGTAAAATCTATAAATAAAAAAAATCGAGAGAATTACTACCTCAGATGCTCTCATATGGCCTACTATCTCAGTATGATAGTAGAGAACTAATGAGGAGAGGAACATCAGTAAAGTCAACAGGGCAAAAATCGCATACAAACAAAAATTCCAAAGCCTATCATAAAATGACTAAGGCGTAGGTAGTTAGAGTTTTTGTGGTTTGAGCGGGGGCAATTGTGTGGCGCAAAATTTCGAATTTGGTATCATGCAGTCTTAGGTTTGTATTTTCATTTTGATGTTTTTAAGCGAAATTAAATTTTATCGCTTAACTCCATGTGCGGTTTCTGAAAAATCTGCGTATTTTAACGGTGGCAGTATCATTTTTCGCAATGTATAAAAACCCTGAAATTCAGAAGTGGTCGAATTCTGGAACGATAGTAAACAATAAGCAGAATACAAAGTTGAAAGAGTTTCCGGAATTGCACGTGAGCTGCATGTTTATGAAACTAAGCACATGTTATCATAAAAAACTTAGCCCTACTAAACATATGCAGCAGATCTATTGTTTTTTTTTTAATTTTCCAGCCCCCCTCTTCCTTTTACAATCGGGCTTGGGACCGGCTTCGCCGGAATTAGAGCTTGCTTAGTTCTCACGATCTTTATAGCTCACTTTTTTTCTAAGTTCAGAACAATCGATAATTATCTTTTGCTTTACTAACATTTAATTTTATTTCAATGTTTTTCACTTTACACTCACTTTTTATCACTTATACCTAAATTGTTATAATAGTATTATTTCTCACTTATATTTCACTAAAATCAATTACGACACATGAAGATTTTTTTATTGAAATTTATCAAGTTATTTTTCTCTAGCCCGATGTAGATAATTTTGGTTACGCCACTGACCAAAGGCAAATCAAACATGGCTGTGCAATTGTCATTCACGAAAATGTAATCAAACGGTCTGCTCGCGACTTTTTCGTTTATTTTTCGAGAAACACGCACAATGCCAGACAAATATTTTACACGCGACGATAAATTTAACCCGGATTACAAATATTAACACTCACTTACCTGTAAAAAGAGACTCCTAAGACACCAAATCCTCGCCGATTTCGGCATGAGCCCACGACACACTTTTGACTCATTATTACTTAAACTTTACGAACTGCTTATGTAATTTCGCGTTGTTATATGAAATTAAGGGTTTATAATGTTTAAAAAAATAGTTTTTTAAGAAAAATCAACACAGCGCAACACAATTATTTACGTTTGAAATTCACTTTACTTGGAGACACTACCAACACCGCGTACGATTGAAAACGATTTTGACAGCTAAGCCCAAGCAGGCCCAAGCCAGAGAGAATCGAAGAGAACGTTTTTATCCTATTACATACACTTGGATGTAGGGCCAGAAGGGTGAGGTAGCCCGCTCCTCTTAGTTTTCTACTATCATATCTCAGTGCATATGGCGACCATTTTCTGTTCACGAAGTAGAAGACTGTCAAATTTGCCCATAGTCCCATAATTTTCCTTCACTACTACTGACACTCAGATTCACTCAGACTGTGGGCATGTTAAGCTTCTGTGACTTCAAGAATGAGCGTTGGCAGGATAACAGCGTGATCTAGTTTTAATCGTTCCTGGGCCATCAACGTCTAAAATATACCTAGTCATAAAAGATTGCAAAGAATTCAATTCTCAGCAAAGCAGTGAATTAATCGTAAGAGCGATGGTCGTTATTGGATTTATTTTCAGATTCTAATGGTCGGAAGGTCAGAAAGTCAAGAGGACATCCTACCCGCATTTTAAAACCATCCCAAACTTTGTGTGAAATACCCTGAAAACGTTAAGGAAATGCTTACTATCCAAATAATTGAAAATGTGCGGATCAAAATCGACCAAAGTCAAACCAAAGTCAAACGTTAAGGAAATGCTTACTATCCAAATAATTGAAAATATGTGGATCAAAATCGACCAAAGTCAAACCAATGATGCTTCGAGCGCTGTTTGTTTTTAAGTTCTGAACGCAGAAAAGTAATTTGGACCAGCGAATTGATAGTGCTGGTTCTGACAGCACCCTTACAGAAAACGTGTTTAATGTAGATTCCCAGCAAACCAAATGCATCGTAATTAATTCATAAAAGAGTCATATTTTACGAATGTTTTTGTCCTTAACGAGCTCGCAAATGAATCGAAAACGATTCATTGGTCCTACTAAAATGGCCGTCCGAGAAGAATCATTTTTAACTATTCGTAAATGAGTTAGAAAAAATGTGGTTTTAGCGAGTATATATCATCTATATACTCGTTAAAAGTGATATTTTTATGAATTATTAGCGATAGTTTTAAAGATTTCAAATATTTTAGCGTGTACGAATTGAAAATGAGTTAAAACTATTTACTCATAGTAGAGTAAATTTGAAAGACTGGAAGAATGCAGCTATATAGGCTGCTAGAGACAAACATAAAACATCGTTATATAAGAACACTGTTCAGCACAGACGAATTCACATCCCAGTCGAATTAAACGGAAATTTTGTTTGGAATACCGCGACCAGCAAACTAGCGGAAAAATCTATGTAAAATCTGTTAATGAGCCGCATAGGCCATAGCATTGCATTATTTATTGCGTCGGTCATCCTAAGCAAAATTATTGCTACGTATCGTTTTACGAACAGGCTCGGTTTCGTATGGGGGGTATGTCTGTTGATTGTCGAGGAACTATCGTTTTTAGTAAACGCTCACTAAATTGTTTGCTGGGTTGTGATATGAAAATAATAAAAAAAAATTGGAGTAAAATTTTGTCGACGTCACCAGTGGATGTGTAGTGTGATTTGTTTGTAGATGTCAGTCCTCCGGGCAAAAGGAATTTGTCGCAATCTCGTAGTTAATCTCCTCCGTAGTCAAAATAGGACTGTGCGACCCACGTCTAGCCACTTAACTCTAACCTTGTAACAATGAAAGTGGCGATATGTATTTTAAAGAGTTTATGTGCAGTTAACATAGTATACAAAATTTATATCATTTTCGTAACGCACATATATTTAGGAATATTTACAAAAAAAATAATGTCAATTTGACAAATATTGTCGAAGTCACATGATTATTTGTAAAGACATTTCGGAGCGATACAGAACGCGCCCCGATCTCCGGACGGAGAATACATGAGATTACATGAAAGGAAAATATAATCCGCGGGCATCATCAAATCGGACTATTAGGAGCTGCCAAGTTATAGGAGGGTTCATTATATAGTTGAAGAACAGACGACTTGCTGCGAGTTGACGAGCATTTGATTACTATGTGTAAAGTGCTTTTCAAATTTTGAACGCGTTTTTCACGAAACTTTTATCGATGAGCAAGATTTCTCAGAAAAAGCTTAATCAAACAGTATGAAATATTCACACAAACTTTATAAATACACTTTTTTTGTGATCCATCGAAGGTTTTTCTTGACGATTCATATTTTCCATTCTATAAACAATTTAAACCCAAAATTTTCATCGAAAATCCTTTTTCTTTTCTTGAGAAGCCACCATTTTTCTATAAATTATGATTTTCTTTATTCTTTGAATAGTTTACTAGATGCTACTTTACATTAACGAAATCTATACAATATATTCATTTTGGATGATTCGATCCAGAGATATTATGCTCACCGCAAGACACTTATTTTGAGAAGAATATTCGGAGAGCAACTGTAACAGCATTAAAAATCATAATTTTTGCAAATAAAATATAACGAAATAAAATAAAAATTTACCGCGAAATATGTCTTAATTTTAACATCATTTGATCAAGATTCCTTCCCAAGCAAGGTTCTTAAATATTGCTTTTTATCGGCTTCGTTACTGTATACAACCCTTTAAAGCAGCTTTGGGCTCTCCAGGTCCTTGATTTTGATGGAAAAAATCAGTGCCGAGAGTCACTTTTAAGCAGTGAACGAAAAAATACTGCACTTTAAGCGTACTTTAGGCGAAAAGTACACATATCCTACCTCAGTCTGTAATGTTTTTGTACATGTACACAAACGATGTACCGAACGAAAAAGACACAATGCAAATGTACGCTACGATTGAATACTGTACGGTACACTGAGAAAACACATGGCGCCAGACGCCATAATTTATAGAGTTCTGGCGCCATGTACATAGTCGATTTAGGGATTGTGATAAAATATGGCGCCACACGCCATAATACATGGCGAAAAGTACATAGGCCTCCACGCCATGTACATGGCGTGGCAGACTATATTACATGGCGTGGAGGACTATACTGTATGGCGTGGAGGACTATACTGTATGGCGTGGAGGACTATACTGTATGGCGTGGAGGACTATACTGTATGGCGTGGAGGACTATAGTACATGGCGTGGAGGACTATAGTACATGGCGTGGAGGACTATAGTACATGGCGTGGAGGACTATAGTACATGGCGTGGAGGACTATAGTACATGGCGTGGAGGACTATAGTACATGGCGTGGAGGACTATAGAACATGGCGTGAAGGACTATGTACATGGCGTGGAGGGCTATAAGCATAGCGTCTGCTCCTATGCACTATGGCGTGTGGAACTATGTGAAATCGATTATGTACATGGCGCCAGAAGTCTATAAATTATGACTTCTGGCGCTATGTGTTTTTTCAGTGCATCTGAAGATGATCCAGTTCACATCCAACAAAATGCCACGAGTCTTCTCAGTTCGATGCTCCGAACTGAAAATTCCCGAGGGATAAATAGCTTCAAGAAGCTTGCTGACATTTATACATCTCCTCACACAGCATGGCTGCGAGTTATAATTGTAGTGCCATGAGCCATATTACATGGTTCATGGCACCATGTAATATGGCGTGTGGGGCCATAATTTCTGCGCCATGTAGTTATGGCGCTGGGAGCTATACTGCATGGCTCAGGGTACTATGTACATGGCGTGTGGCACCATAAATGCTGCGCCATGTAACATGGCACCACGCGCTATGTAGAATCTGACATTATGGCGCTGGGAGCCATATTGCATGGCTCAGAGTACTATGTACATGGGGTATGGGGCCATAAATAATGCGCTATGTTACATGGCTCTGGGCGCTATGTGGATTTTTTTCAGTGTACAATGTCCACAAACCTTATCTTCTACCATACCCTTTTCTAAGACCAATGTGGTACCGTATTTACTTACCTTTTATGCATGCTGATGGTTGAAAGCGTTACTTTTTAAGTCGGTAAGCATTACTGAAACATATTAAAACCCATATTTAAAGTAGGCGTTGCCATCGGAAAAAAATCATTAAATTATCGCATCAATTGAAATTTTTAAATTTAGCGGCCATATGCTATATGCCAACCAAAAAATTATCAAATCAATTTCTTTAGAAAAACAGGCTTAGATCTCATTTTTGAAGTATTATAAGCAAAAGCATGTTTCAATTTTGGTTAGTTCCTTCAATTCAAATGAATCCATTTCAAAAGTGCTGTGATGAAATCTGTATAAGCTATTTCAAGCCATAAGTTAGCTTGAAATCTTTGTATTATTTTGCCCTTGCAAGCCTGCAAAAGGCAGCAAGAATTGATTATAAACACAGATGCAATAAATTTCGTTTGTTTCTGTTAATAAGATGGTAAAATAGTTTTTGGCTATGTTATGCATTGTCCTTCAATATTTCAAGAATTAAAAAGACTCAAAATGGCGAAAACAGTTCGTTTTTGAAAAATTATAAACACATTAGAACGATATTCAATCAAAATGAGCAAAGAAACATTTGCGCCCAACGTGTGCATGAAAAAGGGGCGAAAAAATTAATTTACTGGGCTTATTTTGCCAGAATTTCGGCATCTTTTTGAAGATTTACAAATTGATTATGCATTTGTATTGAAATTTCAGAAAGTGTTTCCAATAATGACGTCTGTTTGTAACATTAGGGATAACACATATAAAACAGATCGGGTCACAAAAAAAACCGAACTCACACAATAAGCAAAGGTCCGATCGTAATTGAATATTTTAGCAAATGAAATCTTTCATCAAAGTTTTTGATTTTGTGAAGTAAATGTAAATCATAAATTTCGAGATCAATCATAGCACACTGAGATACTCCGCCACGCAGGTACTAATTTTCTTCTATTGACAGCGTCATTTCAATCCGCTGACAGATTCAATCGCCACACAAACCACAAATAATCAACTTAACTCGATATTTCGTTGCTTGCTTCCTCACATAATACTATGAACCTCATCATCCTGATCAACAGACCATTCACTCCCAATTAGAGCTAAATGTCTCTCAAACGAGTATTGTGGCACAAATCGTATCTGCTATCTCCTGAGAAACTACAACAAAAACACCATTATCTTCGTAGGATACATAATCCTAAGCGATTCCATCTAACGTCAACTTCAAAGCCCATTTCGAGTGTATCGACCCTAAACCACCTGCCGCTACCGTTATCATCACAAGTAAATATGCTGAGGTAGTCGACATTTTGATAGGATTCCAGATTAAAGCTTGAGAACATAGTAATTTCAAGAAGTGTAATACGTACACACCTGGTAAAAGTTTCACACAGCCACACACACATAGTTACACTCTTTCTCTCGAAAATTAAATCCAAGACAAGAAATTCATTCGGACGAGTTCCTGTTGCTAGAACTCATCATGTTGCTGACATTGAGCAAGAAATGCCACTTTTCGTTTACAATGTAATTGCATATCCTGAATGGTCAAATGTCTGGTAAATATGGTCACTAATTGGTCCTAGCACCTCGTACAAAAAAAATCTGCGGTCTTCTTTATCGCCTCGAATCGTTTATTTCCCATGGATTTTATTGCCCGTTAAGAATGCCAGTCCCATCTGTTATTGTCGTTCCGTTCGCTGCCTTAGTTACATTCGATTCAGGATTGGTGGTCCCGACACGCATCCGTTCTTGTTGTCCTGTTGTGCCCGGGTCTGTCAAGCTTTCATTCTCGCAACAGACAACAGAGAAACCGCAACGTTTGCCTTTTAAGCCAATCAATGTTTGAATAGTGAAGGCCCGGGAGCAAGCCACCAAGTTGGGCAAAGGAGGCAGTTGGTATGGGCCAAATTGTTTTTGAGGTGAAATTCGAGAGGAACATACATATAAGACCGGCAAGGTCATGAAGTGATGCGAGCAGGCGAATGTGTTTTGTTGCTAAATGGGGTGAAGTGTTTTAGTACACCGAAACCATTTGGCTGTGCCAGTGGACAAACATATTGTTGTTGTTGCTGCTCGGGATGAAGACTATCTTTCGATCAACTAAAGAGCTTTCATGGTTGAAGTTTGCGTATGAGTGTTCTGGCAAGGATAACAACGTGAGTGCAGTTTAACCGAAATCCATGGGGGTTTCAGTTTAGCTGGCTATTGTTGAACGTTAATGGAGCGATCAGTACTTTATGTTTTCCGTTATGGTTGGACAGGAAGTCAAAGAAAAAAAGATGAATATTTAGGGAATTTATCGATAAAAGGCGGATGTTTACCAAGTGAAATGTGAGTAGATTTTAGAACATATAAAAGAAGAGCGTATGAAGTTTGGTTCGATTTTTAAGCTGCTGAGCTCTATTTTTTTTAACTTGTTGATTGAATGAGATATCTTTGCAAATATCAGGATACGTTGAACTTTATATTGATTAAATTTCAAACATATTTTCACTACAATCATTTCCACCAATTTTTTCATTACACTACTTATTCACATGTTTATTTCGGCATAAAACACTCTGCCCATAAATTCTAAGCCTGTCTAAGCCCTGAAAAGCTCTCAAGCTTTATATCATTAAATTTGACCATATCTAATGTAACAATACTGATGATGATATTAAAAATGACAGCCCATCAAGAGCATCTTAAGTTTTGTATTACGTCGAAATGGTGAGACATTTATGGTTTGGCTTTCAATAGTCGACGGGTATATAATGGAAAAGGAATAAAATAAAATGACCATTTGGAGTGTTTTATTAAGTGTCATCAGTCCTTGTACGATTGGATAGACTGGTCATTTGAAAATGCTTATATCAGGTATCAGTACGAGTTCTATGGTATTCACTTTTGATGGTTTTCAATTTCTTTTTAGGTTGTTATTTTTGGTTGTATGTGATTAGAGTTTTTATGAGCAGATACTTAAGTGACTACCAAGTTAATCAATGAATGAATGAATATTGTGATATAACATAAGGAATATCTAAAGCATTTCGAAAAAAGATGCAGTTAATAAACTCAATTTGTTCAGAATAACCTCATGTTAATCTAAAAATGAAATTTTTAAATTTAGCGGCCATATGCTATATGCCAACCAAAAAATTATCAAATCAATTTCTTTAGAAAAACAGGCTTAGATCTCATTTTTGAAGTATTATAAGCAAAAGCATGTTTCAATTTTGGTTAGTTCCTTCAATTCAAATGAATCCATTTCAAAAGTGCTGTGATGAAATCTGTATAAGCTATTTCAAGCCATAAGTTAGCTTGAAATCTTTGTATTATTTTGCCCTTGCAAGCCTGCAAAAGGCAGCAAGAATTGATTATAAACACAGATGCAATAAATTTCGTTTGTTTCTGTTAATAAGATGGTAAAATAGTTTTTGGCTATGTTATGCATTGTCCTTCAATATTTCAAGAATTAAAAAGACTCAAAATGGCGAAAACAGTTCGTTTTTGAAAAATTATAAACACATTAGAACGATATTCAATCAAAATGAGCAAAGAAACATTTGCGCCCAACGTGTGCATGAAAAAGGGGCGAAAAAATTAATTTACTGGGCTTATTTTGCCAGAATTTCGGCATCTTTTTGAAGATTTACAAATTGATTATGCATTTGTATTGAAATTTCAGAAAGTGTTTCCAATAATGACGTCTGTTTGTAACATTAGGGATAACACATATAAAACAGATCGGGTCACAAAAAAAACCGAACTCACACAATAAGCAAAGGTCCGATCGTAATTGAATATTTTAGCAAATGAAATCTTTCATCAAAGTTTTTGATTTTGTGAAGTAAATGTAAATCATAAATTTCGAGATCAATCATAGCACACTGAGATACTCCGCCACGCAGGTACTAATTTTCTTCTATTGACAGCGTCATTTCAATCCGCTGACAGATTCAATCGCCACACAAACCACAAATAATCAACTTAACTCGATATTTCGTTGCTTGCTTCCTCACATAATACTATGAACCTCATCATCCTGATCAACAGACCATTCACTCCCAATTAGAGCTAAATGTCTCTCAAACGAGTATTGTGGCACAAATCGTATCTGCTATCTCCTGAGAAACTACAACAAAAACACCATTATCTTCGTAGGATACATAATCCTAAGCGATTCCATCTAACGTCAACTTCAAAGCCCATTTCGAGTGTATCGACCCTAAACCACCTGCCGCTACCGTTATCATCACAAGTAAATATGCTGAGGTAGTCGACATTTTGATAGGATTCCAGATTAAAGCTTGAGAACATAGTAATTTCAAGAAGTGTAATACGTACACACCTGGTAAAAGTTTCACACAGCCACACACACATAGTTACACTCTTTCTCTCGAAAATTAAATCCAAGACAAGAAATTCATTCGGACGAGTTCCTGTTGCTAGAACTCATCATGTTGCTGACATTGAGCAAGAAATGCCACTTTTCGTTTACAATGTAATTGCATATCCTGAATGGTCAAATGTCTGGTAAATATGGTCACTAATTGGTCCTAGCACCTCGTACAAAAAAAATCTGCGGTCTTCTTTATCGCCTCGAATCGTTTATTTCCCATGGATTTTATTGCCCGTTAAGAATGCCAGTCCCATCTGTTATTGTCGTTCCGTTCGCTGCCTTAGTTACATTCGATTCAGGATTGGTGGTCCCGACACGCATCCGTTCTTGTTGTCCTGTTGTGCCCGGGTCTGTCAAGCTTTCATTCTCGCAACAGACAACAGAGAAACCGCAACGTTTGCCTTTTAAGCCAATCAATGTTTGAATAGTGAAGGCCCGGGAGCAAGCCACCAAGTTGGGCAAAGGAGGCAGTTGGTATGGGCCAAATTGTTTTTGAGGTGAAATTCGAGAGGAACATACATATAAGACCGGCAAGGTCATGAAGTGATGCGAGCAGGCGAATGTGTTTTGTTGCTAAATGGGGTGAAGTGTTTTAGTACACCGAAACCATTTGGCTGTGCCAGTGGACAAACATATTGTTGTTGTTGCTGCTCGGGATGAAGACTATCTTTCGATCAACTAAAGAGCTTTCATGGTTGAAGTTTGCGTATGAGTGTTCTGGCAAGGATAACAACGTGAGTGCAGTTTAACCGAAATCCATGGGGGTTTCAGTTTAGCTGGCTATTGTTGAACGTTAATGGAGCGATCAGTACTTTATGTTTTCCGTTATGGTTGGACAGGAAGTCAAAGAAAAAAAGATGAATATTTAGGGAATTTATCGATAAAAGGCGGATGTTTACCAAGTGAAATGTGAGTAGATTTTAGAACATATAAAAGAAGAGCGTATGAAGTTTGGTTCGATTTTTAAGCTGCTGAGCTCTATTTTTTTTAACTTGTTGATTGAATGAGATATCTTTGCAAATATCAGGATACGTTGAACTTTATATTGATTAAATTTCAAACATATTTTCACTACAATCATTTCCACCAATTTTTTCATTACACTACTTATTCACATGTTTATTTCGGCATAAAACACTCTGCCCATAAATTCTAAGCCTGTCTAAGCCCTGAAAAGCTCTCAAGCTTTATATCATTAAATTTGACCATATCTAATGTAACAATACTGATGATGATATTAAAAATGACAGCCCATCAAGAGCATCTTAAGTTTTGTATTACGTCGAAATGGTGAGACATTTATGGTTTGGCTTTCAATAGTCGACGGGTATATAATGGAAAAGGAATAAAATAAAATGACCATTTGGAGTGTTTTATTAAGTGTCATCAGTCCTTGTACGATTGGATAGACTGGTCATTTGAAAATGCTTATATCAGGTATCAGTACGAGTTCTATGGTATTCACTTTTGATGGTTTTCAATTTCTTTTTAGGTTGTTATTTTTGGTTGTATGTGATTAGAGTTTTTATGAGCAGATACTTAAGTGACTACCAAGTTAATCAATGAATGAATGAATATTGTGATATAACATAAGGAATATCTAAAGCATTTCGAAAAAAGATGCAGTTAATAAACTCAATTTGTTCAGAATAACCTCATGTTAATCTAAAAATAATGAAAGATGATCACTTTTCTCCTCTTTTTCGTTTACTTATCATGTATGTTTTTGCGTATGCTACTTAAAAAATATTTCAATTTTTGTAAAATTAAATATTTGAAACCACTATTACTCAGCGTTTTGAGGTAGTTTAGGCTGGTAGCAAAATAAAAAAAGTTTTCAAAGTGACTATGCTTAAGAGGTTTGCGTATGTTCGAATAAAAAAGCTGCAGTATTACTCTGAAGATTGATATTCATTTAATAATCAAAAATCAAAATCAAACTACAACGTATTCAAATCAATCCATTCATTGAAATTAATTTGAAAAACGAAAAAAAAACAGATAGAATAAAGTCAACACCAGAAACTTAATGAGCTTTAAGCTTTAACAAATCTCAAATTATAAGATTTATAACTTTTTCACCACATAAAGTTAAAAGATCCCCTCGAACAACTGCTTAATCGCAGGAACTGATATCAAAGCATCAAATCAGCTGCCTTTTCATTTCAAAACATAAATCACACCACCCACCATCCAAAGAAATAAGCCAAAGAATTGTTTGCCAAAAGTCCACGAATACGGTATACACTAAGGCGCTGGTTATCGGTTTTGGGTTTCTTGCCAGCACAACTGAGCTCAGTGCCACTTATCAGTTATTTTACACACTTCACCAGCCAGTGTGAAGCAAAGAAATACAAATTTGAGAGAGATTTGTTCAAAATTAATTTAATTTTTCTTTCAATTGTTTCATCTTCGCCGCATTGCTACGTAGAATTAAAAGTGCATTATTGTTTTAGTTTCAGGTTTTGGAGCCTTCTTATCATCTGGATCATTGTCTGACGATATATTTTACTGAAACCACAGCTAGAGAGATTCTTAGAATTGATCGACTTTTCCAGCTTTGCCGAAATTAAGACTTTATGAACTGTGCATTTGTGACTTTGTTTGTTAAAGTTTTTGAACAGGAACCATAATGTGATTTCACCCAGCTGCGATTTAAATATGCGAGTTGATTGAGTCTAGAATTATTTAAGCCACGTATCTCCAGCTCTTCTTAGAATTAAGTTCCTCCGCCAAATAAATAGTTTTACTGACTTAGGATATCGTAGGGAGGACGTGTTAAGCTCTTGACCCCATAGTAATTTGCCAGTGAAAAGTTTCAGTGCCTCCTCTTAGTCGCTTAGTCCTCCTCTTAGTCGCTTTTACGGATGATTACTTAATGCATTACGGTTTGAAAAACTTAGCAATTGCTAGTGTTTTTTTTTCACTTTTGCAGAGGGTCAGTGAAATTATTATCGTAATGAAAGATAGGGTTGGCAGCTCGTTGAAGATGTCAACACGCACATTTTGTTGAATTTCGTATGGCTTACCTAAACCAAAGATATAACTGTATTTAGTACCAAAATTCATAGGATCGTTGCGGATACGTAGGCTTGATAGTAGCTCGCTCAGTTTGACCCTTACTCGGCTACTTTTACAGTTCCCCAGTGGTGGTTGTAGGCGTTGAGAGTTTCCACAGGAAAAAAAGAAACAATACACCTTCGTAATCGAAGAGTAAACAAAGATTTTGTTAGGAAGAATATAGACGTTAAGATGCATGTACATGTTTCCTGTCTTTTACAAGCTTGTATGCTGAACTCTTATTTAACTCGAGAATCTCATATGATCTTTTGTGAGAATGGCTTTTATGCTCCTTGGAAGGGAATGTATAAAAAGTAATGATTCAAGCTTCTTTCAATAAAGGTTATGATACTTCCTTCTCCACGAGCCATTTCATCATCACATTTCAAGCAATTATAACGGCACACTGTCAGCTGTGAAGTTTTTGCTGTATTTAAAGTTTACTTAGATTAATTTAATAAAAGTATCAATAAAACGGTGTATATTTCAAAAGGTCAAGGTTTTGAAGTCAGGGAGCGGTATAAAAACGGGAATAACTTGTACAGCAGCTCAGTTGTTTAAAACATGGAAAACCATTTTGAAATAAATTGAATTGTTCAGCTTTAGGTCCAGAAAAATTTTCTTCTATAATAGAATGTGCTTCATGATTCGACTAAGACCGAAAATGAATACTTTTATCAATTCTCAAACCACGCGACAAAGTGCACAATCATATAAATAGTATTTTCTCCAAAACTCAATGCTATGGTCTTGAAACCCAATCACCAATGTTCAATTGTCTGAGAAGTGCTTGGACAATGTTGTTACCATCCCGGCTTAGGGAGGATGTCCGGCTGAGGTTCTTTTTGGGTTCCGGACCAACTCGTCGAAGACGGGTCGTGGGCGCCACTTGCTCACCCCGAATTTGAGTCTCAAGAGCCGCGAGCAAGACTCGGCTCGCCGGATATCGTCTAAAATCTTGCCCTTAACTAGACCCCTGATCTCGGGATCAATATTAATTTCCCGAGGAAGTTTCAATGTACCTAGGGGGCCCTTCACACCCACTTACTTCTGGTCGAGCTTCAACACAATTCTAGTTCCACGATCTACGCCAACACCCACTCGGCCACTTATTCCGCCTAACACGAATCTCAAACTAACACGTATCTCAAATTCAAATTGTTTACTTTATTTAACAAAATCAAGTCCTAACTCGCAACAAATCTCCTACGCTATGGTTCTGTACAATATAACTACCGACGCCAGTACCACCACTCTCTATTACAATTTATGACTTTAATTGTTAACGTTCAATTTCGTTTCACACCGTCGATATACTTCTTTACACTTAATCTTCTAACGCCGAGATCTCTATCACGCCACCACACAGTGCTAACAAAATTTTCACATAAATTTCAATCAATTACTACCAATTCCTATGTGTATATAAATAGCAAGACAATTAAATAAATTTTCAAACCTTCACTAACCTTAGATTTAAAACAAGAAGTCGGTTCTGCTTCCACGCCATTTATCAGCCCGATTAACTCAATTCGCCAGTCGCCGCTAATTTTGAAATAGTTCGAATAGCCAAATTTACTCGCTTCGTCAGCCACTTATGAGTTCAATTTTATTTCAATCCGCCACAATATACTTCAATATTCTTCTTGCCACAAAATGTACCTGGTGAATATTCAAATAATTTCGATCAGCCAAATTCCACTCGCCTTGCCAGTCACTTTGCGAATTAATTCCAAATTCCAATATTCTTTTTGCCACAAAATGTACCTGGTGAATATTCAAATAATTTCGATCAGCCAAATTCCACTCGCCTTGCCAGTCACTTTTCGAATGATCAAAGTCCCGCTCATTTTCACTCGCACCGCTTCTTCGGTACCGCTTTTCAACAGCACCTCCAGTGTGGGGTCGACGGCCAAGTCGCACGTGCCACCTCAGACCCAAACCCCATTTTTAGCACTTCAACCAGGGCATTATAACTTTATGGCAAACAGCTGATGAGTGACTTGTTTGCATCAGCTGTGCTCCGCAGCTGCAGTGACAGTTGGAATTGTCAAGACGGCCACTGCCAATTCGCCCGCAATGTTGTGTTTATGTTTCGGTTCGGGTTCCTGAAGCGCCTCCGCTGGCGACGAAGGGCCAAAGTTCCCACGACCTGGTTGTTCCGCCGACTCGACGCTCGGTAGTATTAATAGTCAGGTAAGTGTTGATATTGATTCCGTAAAAAGTCTCGATTCTTGGTGCGGAATTTTCGGTGTGTTGTAGGTCGCCGGAAGAAGACAGCATTCGGATTAGTGATCAGATTGGCAAATCTGCATAAGTGGACTGCTGCATCGTAACAGGGACTATCGTATTCTGGATGTTGCTGATGATTTGTGCCACGAAACAGGAGCTTCACCATATGTTTCGATCCGCATATCCACGCCTTGAAGTATGAGGACATAAACATAGATCATCAGGTGAGCATGTTGATTTAATTTTTTTTTCCACTGGAACTATCGGTGCGTGTTTGTTTCGTCAGAATCGAATTGACCAGGTTATTCGCGATCGTCGACGAGTTCGTTTCGTCTGGACATTCCCCTTCCGTCGTGCGCTGAACTTACTTCACATAATTTAATCTACCCGCCGAGTACAAGACACAAGGCGGCTTAGTGCCTATCGTCTCATCCTATGACTCTACGAGTGGTGGGTACATTAATTACCTACTGCGCTGAGTGGTGGCTTCGCGTTTCTTTTTTTTTTCACTTCGGGCAGTCTTCCCCGGGGAAGATTGCCCCCATATTTTTTTCCTATCTTCAAGTTTGGATAGTCGTACCGGTGCGGCCCTTATTGTTACTCCGTAACAAAGTGTTTGAGGACGCGATGATCCGTACGGGCCATGCACACTGATTAAGACATGGAAAGAATGGAAGGAAGAAGGTAAAAAATATGCCCAAGTGCAAACGAGAATCGAAGAAACAACAAATCATCTTCACCTGATCAATATTTCTATCAATTCATATAGTTTCCTATCTGTTGAATATCTCGAACATCTCTTGGCAATGTAATAATACAGTTCTATTATAGTGGAACTACAACTAAAAAAGGAAAAAATTAAAATCGGAACATTTTATAAAGCGCCTAATGACGACGACAGCCTTTTTCTACACCACATCGATGAACTTCTCTCGCTACATGACAAATTAATTACAATAGCCGATACCAACATCGATCTTTTAGCCACGTCAACAGTAATGAAAGCATACTCTGATATAATTGTGGCCAATAATGGAGTTATTTTAAATACAACCAAGCCAACAAGAGTAACACAAACGTCTAAGACCTTGATAGACCATGTGATAATAAAACATCCACAGTTATTAGATCGAATATCATACGAGGATAATGATTGGCCTGGGTTAGACCACAAGATCATAAAAATATCGATCGTTGAATGCGGAAATATAAAAGCACAGCCCAGGATGATAGCCATCAATTCAACTGATAAGAGGAAATTCGTGAAATATGTTATTGATGAATTAAAAATGAGGCCAAATGCTACTATAGAAGGTTTAATCGATATTATATCGAAAGCAAAAGAAAAAGCGACATCAGCCAAACACGTAAGAGTTCCGCAGCAATCATGGATTATCAAGAAAGTTATTGATGCTGCTAAACGCAAAAGAATTGCTTACAAAAGATACATGGCAAATCAAAATTGTGCTATGAAAAAACAAGATTATCTAATAAAAAAAAGAGAGTCAAATAAGATTACACAGGAGGCAAAGAAACGTTATTTTGCCAATAAATTCGACAACGCAGCTGGAAATATTGCTAAATATTGGAAAATAATTAAAGAAGTGACATCAACTTCAAAGGATACAACGCATATGACATGCATAAATGAACTATGTGTGAATGGAACCCTGTTAAATGATCCCTCTCTTGTAACTCAACATCTAAATAATTACTTCGCAACTATCGGGACTAATCTTACACAGCAGCAGCAAGCTACTTATGGCTCAGATATCAACATAAAAGTGAATACTTTAACGTCCATGCATTTACGCACTACATCACGGAAAGAAATATCTGAAATAATAGATAATTTAAAGGCTGGATTATCCCCAGGACTCGATGCAATCACTTCCGAAGACATCAAACTATTGAAGAACTACATAATAAATGTATTAACGGTCAACATCAATGAACACCTTAAAACTGGTTCCTTCCCTGATTGCCTTAAATTAACAAGAATCACTCCTGTATTTAAAGGAGGTGATCGTGCAAATCCATCTAATTACCGCCCCATTGCTGTCACCAGTATTATGAGCAAAATATTTGAGAAGGTAATAAGTTCAAGAATATTACAATTCTTAGAAGAAAATTCAATCTTAGCCCCAATTCAGTATGGGTTCCAACAACAAAGTAGCACGTTAGCGGCAACCTTGGATGCAGTGCACTTTATAAACTCTACGCTGGATAAGGGAAATCATGCCGCAGCTATCTTCGTTGACTTACAAAAAGCTTTCGACACCATCGACCATGGAATTTTACTAGAACGTTTAAGTAAATACGGATTTGGGGATAAAATAAAGCTACTAGTCAGAAATTACCTAATAAATAGGCGGATAGAAACTAAAAATTCTAATTACGTCAGCCGAGAATGTGAAGTAAATATCGGTGTACCACAAGGATCTATCCTCGACCCGCTTCTTTTTCTGCTGTACGTGAACAGCATACAGGACATTCAGCTATCTTGCAAAATTGTGCTCTTTGCGGACGATACCCTTCTTCTTTATTCCGGAAATGATGAATCGACACTACAGAACACTATAAATGCAGATTTAGAACGATATTTCAACTGGCTTCAGCGAAGTAAACTAGTTCTTAACATCCATAAGACTAAATACATTGTGTTTCAGCAGAGGAACAAACGTCCAGTGAGCCTACGCATCCAAATAAACGGGGTACAGCTTGAAAATGTAAATTCAATTAAATATCTAGGATTGGTGCTAGATGATAAAATGACATGGGCAAACCACATCAACAACATCAGATGCAAAGTGGCACCTATGATAGGAGTAATAAAAAGGTTTGAATTTATACCTTTACAAACCAAGCTTACCATTTACCATGCGTACATTGTTTCCTTAATCACATATGGAGTATTGTTGTGGAATCAGACTTCCAAACACAACATTGAGCTTATTGGAAGACTTATGACCAAAGCTATCAAAACAATTCATAAAATGCCCACACTTACCTCAACTTCAGCGGTATATGCTAGAACTGGGCTTCTAAATATCAACAAACTTATACTGCTTGAACGAGGTAAATTGATTTATAAGATTTTAACGAAACAGCTCAAATGGCCAAACTTCCTTCGAACTGTTGGTGAGTCCACCAATATTCCAACAAGAAATGCGGGTAATTTATCAGTGAAAACTCCAAGGACGGAAAGAATGAAGACCGACCCTGTACAGGAAGCAATACAATTTTTTAACACACTGCCTAATTCGGTTAAACATTCGGAAAACTTAGTAAAGTTAAAAGAAAATCTAAAGATGTACATCGAAAGAGCACACTGCTAATGAAATCCAGAGTTTTTTGTAAACTTTTCTCTGGACGCACGTCTTGATGACAAATAAAATGTACACAATATGACCTAAAGTACTAACTATAAAAAGCAAGATGGTACTATCCCTTGTACCAATACACCAATTGTCTGGGAAGTACTAGGAATAATTACTTAGTGATGATTTTGTGATGCACACGGACCGTGCATATTGAGTGATGGAGAGAGTGGAGTGAAGGAGGTATAAAAAAAAAAAAAAAAAAAAATTGTTTCATATCATGTACCGAAATTCTAAACTAAACCAACATCCATTGAGGAAGAGGTTTTTCCGTCATTTTTTACATACGTAAATTTTTTACATATGTCAAACCCCACACTGGGCGCAAAATTGTTTAAATACTTTTCATCAGCCCTCTATCTCAAGGGCTATATATTTTAAGATCAAATCATTTATACATGTAATTTACATGTATTTTACTATATCAGCAATTCCACCAAACAAAATACTTTTGGAAAAGTTCTAAGGGCACTTGAAAATTTAAAAAATAATTCAAGCAAAACACACATAATTCCAAATCCCAAACATCCTACAAAATAAATATAATTTCCTCGTTCACCCTCTCTCACACTGTGCCTAAACAATCTTCGTTTCAAAAACTTTCCTAGACTTTATGGAACCATAGGCAAGTATCATTCGAAATCACACTTCAGGGCTTATCACACCGACGGAATCCTTTCTAAGTCAACTCAACGACGAAACAGTGGTCTAGTACTATGTTTTCTCTCTCCCTCTCTGCTCCAAAGAAAATATCAACAAGGCCACAACAACAACAACGACAAAGATGTATGTTTTGCAAAAGCAAGCAACAAACGTATGACAAGTGTTTGTGCATATATCGATCTTACGTTGAATATATCTATAATCCTCGAGAAGGACATGGTCGATCTATTTCAGTGTACACAATTTCATAGCTTGCTTTAGCGCGATAGATATCATCAGTCTCGGTTCTCGTTCTTGTCATCATCAACATCAACGTTGTACTCGTATCTGACAAAGAGGTTGTATACAAAATTTAACGAAAATATTTGTTTAGAGAAAATACATTTCTTGGATAGAATAAAGTTCGATAGATGATGAAAGTAAAGATAGTGAAGGTATAGTTTAATATGCATTTTGTTTTATGGTGGAGAATTGTGTAGGATAAAGATAAAACTCAACTGAATGTCGTATAGTTGATGTTTGAGGCTGGAGGAGTTGGTGATTAGATAATATCATCTTTGATTTAATCGAGTCACTAGGCGAGTACAGAGTAAATTTATATGAGAAATTTGTTTGGTTTTGAGTATTTATGACAGACTTTGCGGCTGAATAACAATTTTTGTCATAAAATAAAACACGAATTCATAACAGTCAATTTTTTGGCTGTTTTTCCAAAAAAAAAACTTTCTTTTAGTACATCAATGAGTCAAGACATTTAGAAAGTCTTTCCATGGGTATGATACAAAAGAAAGTTTTTTATTCGAGGACAAGTACTTCTTTGAAATCAGATGTTGGTCTTTGCTGAGTCCTGCAAAATTTTATGGCAGCTTATGACCATTCAATTACCTTATGAAGCTTAATACTAAACAATTGCTAAGAATAGATATAAGCAAAAAAGTTTGTTTAAGAATCTTGAAACTTTTCTTGCATACATTCACAAACACTTTTATACGAAAAGATGCTTTACAAATTTATTATTTCTGAGTCAAAATGTTATTTTATATTTTTCCGCACTTATAAACCAATTCTTCTTCTAGCGATACAGACATTCCATGCAGCTAAAAGAATTCAATATAAATAGTAGGACATGAATAAGTTTAAATTTAACACTTCAAACTTTTCCGTTAGTAAAGCAATAAAATATTTGCGGTCAGTGTGGGCTAAAGGTACGAACATTATTGGATTTGTTTTATCAATGGTTTTCTTTGCATTCGGAATGGCTAATTTGAATTCCAGAATATGTTAAATTTTATTTCACAATAAACTACATAACAATAAAGACCCAAATCCATTAGCATAGATGATAATTCCAAAGAGTAGCATAAATACAGCCATATAAAAGCTTGTGAAATTTCTCACTTTAACATCAAACTTTTACTGAAATGTTTCAGAACCTAATAAAAATGAATCCCTCCTTTAATCCATTACCCACTACCGTATACTGATTTCCGAAAAAAATCAATCATCTCCATACGCAAACAAAGTATCACGTCGATTTCGCATGATTTCTCGGAAAAGCCAGAAAAACAATATACATGCGAATGATCCTTAAACTTGTCGCGTCATAAGGTTGATGACCGAACTCATAGCAACCGATCCCCTTTTGTCTTGTATTCATTACATCAGAAGAAGAAACGAATTCATTGTTTTAGCCTCCAGTTCATTTCTCGCCGAGAAATATTTCTCCACCCCCTTGACTAAGTTGCCTAACGACAGCATCGTTCTCTGTGTCCTGGAACTAATGTATCCATGTATATAGGATATAGAAAACGAGCCTGCCGTGCTACCGTCTGTAGATGTCTTGTTTTCTCATTTGAATAATTTGCAAATTCCTGGCACCAGCCTTATGAGATGTGACCGTCATTTTTTCATGCCCTTTCAGGGGCTTTTTCGGTTTTTTTTTCGGGCATATTTGCCAAAAGTCTAGGCTTGGAATCAGAGATGAAGTAAGGTGGAAACCGTTTGGTTGACAAAGCGAAAAAGAGAGAGAGAAAAGGAGAGAGATAGATGGAAAACGAGTGAAAGATAGAAGAATTTTGTTTCATGACAACCTGAGTTTCTGCGAAAAGACTTGAACAACGCTGTTTTTCGAATGTGAATAGCGTTTGTTGAACTGTGTTCTGTCGAAAAATATGCGTATTTTTCGCTAGATGGATAATTTCGACCGTAAAAATTGTACATAGCACGATTGGGAACAATTTGAGAAATGCTGTTTGGGTGACGACTCCAACGTTGGTTGCCGCGGAGGTAAGAATGAATTTTAAGTGCATTTTTGAGCTCGTTAAATATAGGCGTGAAGTAATGTTGTGTTGTTTATTCGGGTTTGAGTGTGTTTAATTATGTAAGAGAGTTTTTTTTATCTTTGTTACTCAATTGATTATGATTTATCAAATTAATAAATTTGAAATAGAATTGAGCCTGGTGTATGCTGAGTTGGTTTGTGTTGCAAGAAACGAATAAAATTTAAATTGTATTGTGTTTTTCATAATATCGTATTCTTAAGGACAATTAAATGCCTTATTCTCATCAACAAAACTGATTCAGATTTGAACGAAAGAAGAATTGTATTTGTCTGAAAAATTTCAACATTGTATGTGGATATTTATTAGTCGGATCATAAGCGGATAATGTCATTTTTAAATCTGCACATGTTTTTGAACGAGTTGGTACAATTAAATGGAATGATTAATTTTCAACAACGGTGAAACCAGGATTTAAAAATCTCTCCATGACATACGAGGGTTGATCCAAAAGTAGTGATAATCGGTTATTTCCTGTTCTCATAAAATGAATAAAAAATTTTTTTACTACCTCATGTATCCACTAAGTCAGCATATAACAAACATAAATATGCCACTATTCCAGCGAAGTACATTCATTTGAATATGAACCGTCGAAAAGAGAACATCAAAATGGAGAAAAACGAAATTAAAATTGTCAATAAGTACTTGTGTTTGAAAAATATATCTACCAAAGACGTAGACAGCAACTTGGTGAAAACATAAGAGGAATCTGATTGCACAATGGGCCACGGAGGTTAAACTGGAAAGAACACCCACTGAAGATGAACACCGCGAAGGATGTCCATCCACCTTCCTCACTGAAGACACCGTGAAAAAAAGTCTAAAATGCCGTGTTTGTTGATCGAAGATTCGCCATCAGGCATGTAGCTGAGGTCACAGAAATCTTGTTTTACAGTGTTCAAAGAATCGTTGCCAGTGAATTACATATGAAGAAGGTCTCTGCGCGTTGGAAGAGAATGTTAACCATAATGAAAGAGACGGCATCGACTTACGAGGACTGGTCTAACTAGGATTTACAAGTTGGCCAGTCTTTTTAAACAAAAAAGGGACTCACTTGAAGACAACCCACGATTGGGACAGCCAAGCGAACAGTCCGGACATTGTTAAATAAGTCAAAAAAGTGATAAAGGAAGATGCTGAGCTAAAGACAAAGTAGCTCACAGAAATTGTTGGAGTATTCAATGCAACCGTTTTAAATATCCATCACGATCATCTTGGCATACCTAAAGTCAGCGCAAAGTGGGTGGACCACTGGACCACTGTAATGAAGACGCGGATGGAGTATTGAGTCGAATCATTACGGGAGACGATATTTGAATTCAACATTATGCGCCTGAGTTCAAACAGAGCTCTATGCAGTGGCCTAAATAAGGCACACTATCATTCAAGTGGTCACAGTCTGCTGCTTTTGTTGATCAATTTTGAAAACAATGGCGTGTCAATAACTGCGGAATACTCGTTTCAATTCTAGAGTGGTTTAAATAAGAAGAAAATAGAAAAATTAACCAGAGGTGTCCTCTTTCTGCACGACAACATGCCTGCTCACAAGATGTAACGTCAAATATTTTCAGTTACGTCTAGCTCCATGAATTTACTATAGAATGCGTTTGTACGATTATTAAGTAGATAGCTCCACTTCAACCACATCTTAGAAAGAAAGAATTGTGGGTTTGGGTGCATTACACGAACTTTCTTCGCTTGATTGCATCGTATAGTCTGCATACACCACTAAATACAAACGATAAGGGATTATGCACTCGGCTCAAACATTTCTCAGCCTCATATCTCGGAAACTACTCATCGCACATGAATTTGATGTATGAAGCTTTTGTGCATATTTTAATGTTGAGTAAATTTAATGCTGACGAAAATTCAAGTAAAGTCAATAGTTAACGAAATATTTAAAAAAAACTGATTTTCGTGACTTTTGACCTTGAATAACATTTGTTGGGTACATGACTTTGTAATGGACTTTCCACATTATGTTTTTCATCTTACAATAAACACATTTCCGTCGAAAAATCTCCACTTAGATTTACTTATTAGATGAGGTCTTATTTTCCTGGCCTAATTATGTTAAATGATCCATACGCGTCGTTTTTATGTTTTATGTTACGTTAGTAGGCAAACTGATTGGTTGAATTAAATTAACAAGTGTTTTGGTCGTGAAAATGTAATTCATAATTCAAAACGATATTCAGTTGGAATTGTTTTTGGGGGATGATTAAAATTGAAAAAAAAATTTTTTTAATTGAAAATTTTGTTTTGACAAAGTGGTTTCGAAACACACAGTGCATACTTGACTGATGTGACCACTTGCAGTTGGAAATCATTAATTTTTATTCACACTAGTTGTGATCTTGGTCCCCTTCTTGTCTATAAATCGGCATAGACAACGTATATCGATCGTCTCTAAAGCTAATCAAAGCAGAGAATATTGATACGGGAAACTCGATCGTTTTCCAAATTGGAATTGTTTTTGATCACTGAATCATTGAACTCGGGAAACCATCTGCTTCCCTTGACAAAACGCGCTATCCTCTATAAATTGACCAGGGACAACTCGGTCAGGTTTGAGAGAAAGGGAGCTCCAAGTGCCACCAACCTTCTCCTTGCTAACGCCGAGCACTGGCAGAAGATGTAGAGGACGGACTCATCCTCATCCTTTGAGCCACAACTCCGACAGAAATCGTTAAACTACACTCCCAATCGTTGTGCATGCCATACTATGAAGCTGCCTGGTGCGATGCGCATGCATGGATACGCAGGATTACCTTGCTATTGCACAGAATGATTCATCTGCCTAGGACCTTCTAGCTTCTTCGAGATATTTTTGTCTGATGGCCAGTTTGACCGATGTCATCGATATACCTATTGAGAGGGAGCAAGAGACCTCCGGTACCAAGGTTCTAAGCCTTGCTAGCTGATCGGCCTCACAGTTGCCCTGAAAACCCCTATGTGCAGGTACCCAAATCAGTTGAACAACCGAATGTCTCGACATCTCCCTAAGAGATGCACGGCATTCAGCAACAATTATGGAAACTGTACAGATAATTACTCACTACAATTTTGAGATATGAAGTATCTATCGTATGTAGTTTATCAATGATGGACACTCTTAATAGCTGAGCCAATTTGACAATATATTTTAAATAATATCAAACAGTTGCACTTGATCACTTCCAAAACCAAAGAACCAGGAATTCGTCTTCTCAAAACTCTGGAAAAAAATCCTTGATTATTATAAATTTTCGCTGCGCTTACTTCTCAGCGTCAGCTGTTTTCTTAAGTACTTTACAGTTACACTTCTGACACCACTTTTCAAGTCCATAGGCTGAATAGATTCCAGATAGTGGATATCATATTGCTCGGATGTTTATCAATGGGTTCTTTATTTCAATCATTTTTCAACCTTATATATTTGAACATATAAATGTTATTCATCTGAATACAATTTTTTTAAACTAAAAAAAATCAGTAAATAATTACTTCGTTGAAGTCATGTATTTCAAAATGTAAATTAATTCGAAAGAAGACTTTTCAACAGGATCTCTTAAGCTGTCATTTATAGCTATCAACCAATACAACACGTAACATTTTTTCCCAACCAACCAGACTATCATTAAACATAAAGTTCAATGATCTGTTGGCTTCCACAAAAAATCTGCTATCTCAATGTTGCTGTTCCGAGTCGTCTAATCAACAGACTTTCAGTAAATCAAAAAAATGTCTCTCATCTCAGTAATGACCAATTCCATTAAAGAGAAATTCTTGATTCGAGCAGATGTCATTTATCAAATCGAAGCAAGATTTTTTCTAGTGCTAAGACAAAAGACAACTGTGTATCGCGTGGCCATAACAGACTCCTGGCTAAGACAAACTTTCATACTCATATGACTCATCACGTTACTGGCGAATGAAAAAACGGGCTATGAAAAAAGCCTGTGATAGTTATTTTTGTTCGGTTCTTATGATAGTCCGTATATCAAAGATTTTGCTGTGATATTGGGATGGTATATTCCGAAGAAAAGTCAATAGGTTTGGTCTCTACTCTTATAACATTTTGCAACAGTCACTGCAAAAAGTGATTGATCATCAAAATTTGGTTGTGATATGTATTTTTCGTATGTACATATGTATGTATACATGTATCTTTCGGATGAAGGTTGCGGTCCGGAGAGTTCATAAGTATGAAGTTACTAGAGAATAAAAAATTTAAGTAACAATTCGAACCTTTAAAATATACACTGTTAACACCTCAAATAACACAATTTCAAATAACTTTGTAGGCACTTTCACTTATGCATGAAAAACAGTTAAACGACTGAAGTACTATTTTAAGATATAATTTAATAAACGAAACATTAATGGCATTAGGTTCGGAATTTGTTGTAAATTCCAACGTATTTCACAACAAACTCTTAGCAATTTCCCTATCACAGATTCGTTCGCTCTTTGTTTGGAATTTGTTCGAACTCAGTGAAATATTCCCAACGAATTCCGATTGATTGTAAATTTGTTTCTTCCAAACGTCAGAAGACATTCTTAAAAAATATTCAATTATTTCTCATAAAATAATGAACAGTAACACCCCAGTCAATAATTTTATTTATTTCATTAGCTTTTTATGGTAAACTTATTGCTGCTTCGTCGGGAAAGTATTGCCAGCACTGAGCATTTTCATCATTTGTGTTATAGTTGAGTTTTGTTGCCTGGGATAAGGAATGGTTGATATGATTCTACAAAAAAGTGTATTACGTCTTTCCACATTTTTTTGTTACTCAAAGACAATTTCCTCGAAAATTTGTTTTCTATTATATTTCTATCTCTTTCGCTCAGTTTCGTATTAGTCGTAACCAATTCTGAATTCCGAATTTGGCACGCTGAGCGGTTGCAATTTGCTACATGTGGTTTTTTCAGCAATGCAACTGTTCACTGGTATGGAGCTTTTACGAATCAGATAAGTTTATTTTCAAGACATAATCAAAAATGAAGCGTACAGGTTGGTGCCTACTTAATTGTGAACCTAAATTTTGACAATCGGTTCATTCTTTGGAGCAGGGGCGGCTCGTCGATGTACGCAAAGGAAGCAGTGCTTCCCTTGCTAAACCACAAAATTGATTAAATAATCAATATGTAACAATCAAAAGATTTGCAATCAATATTTAACAATCAATGTAATAACATTTATTTTCTTGCAAAAGTCAAAACTCCATCGCTACTATGAATCAAATGGTTTTATTTTATAACAGTCCAACTACATAGCTTCCACGTTAAATGTACAGTGACGCAACGAAAACTCAAACGTTTTACTACAAACTACAGGCACTGCATACCATTCAATTCAAAACATACAGTTCATTGATATATGCTACACAGAACACTGAAGTGATCTTGCTTCAATGCTCAAACTCGTGGTTTTCGCATAGATCTACTTAGACGCTATGCCTAAATGATGGCCACAAAACTTTTACAATCAGTGTACTCAAATAGTATTGCGAACGCTGGCTCAGTTCGCAGCGTCTTGGTGGATAGAGAAATTCAAAAAACCCTTGCCCAATCCACCCGCTGAAAGACCCGAAAATCTTTGTTAGTGAATGAACTTAATACGCTGCAAAGTTATCCGCGTCTCCTGTTATGTTACTGTTTCCCCTCATGATTCTGTAGATTCTTTTCTGCTCCTCTTCTTATGAGCCGTTCCCCTTAGGAATTGATGCATTTTCTGCTTTGTACACATGTACGTTGCAAGCTATTGTGAAGTTCATGTGGGGAATAGAATAGTAGGAAATACATTTTTTCGTGTGCAATTTTCCCCAGATCGGTTTTTTGTGCCTGCTTTGGGTTTGCTTTTCCAAAAGACGTAGTTTTTCGGTTCTGGTGGTTTGGTGAAATGACCCCTTGATTGCTTTGGACGCCTATGTAGACGCTGAAAAGACATCCGCGTCTCTATTACGTTTCTGTTTACCGTCATGATCTACGTTGCAGAATTTGTAGATTCTCTTCTGCTCCTTTTCTTACGATTCCTTCTGATTTGATGCCTTTTATGTTTTGTTCGCATGATGTAAGTACGGTGCAAGTTGTAGGAGTTAAATTGCTTTGAGTGTGATTTTCTCCAGATTGTTTTTTTTTATCTGCTTTGAGTTTACTTTCGCAAAATGAGTTTCTCGGTTCAGGAGCTTTGGGTGATATGGCCACTTGATTACTTTGGACGCTTATGTTGACGTTATTTCTATGTGATATTTCTGGAGTGCTTTCTTTAGCATTTATAGTTTACATTAGGCGCGTTTTTTTATGTCTTCTTCGCAAAAAAACGCACCAGTTATAATTCTTTTGAGTTGATTTTTTTGTTTTGTCAGTATTAATACGGTCGGTTAAAGATGGATAAAATGGATAGAAGTTAATATTTACCCGTTTAATATGGATTTTAATGTGGAGTGTTGATGTGATTGTGCCATAGAGTATTTACTGCGGTAGTCTTTTTCATTGAGGATCTTATTGAGTCTTGGTAACCAAGACCACTAATTTCGCTCAGTCAACTGTTTGCAAAAGGTAACTATATTAGGCACTTTTATTTCAAATTGTATGAGGAATTTCCTTTTATTATGGCATTGGCTCTCTAATTTAATTTGCTAAACTTTAACGATTAATTTAGCCTGCAATTTGTTTTCAATTTAACTTTTTTTTATAATTTAGAAAAAAAAAATAAAGAAATTATTAATTTAATACATACATAATTTGAACTTTTGGGAGATTTTTGATATTAGTGAGTAGGAATATCACTGAAATTAGCTATGCTCATCAGTAGCTTTTAATGCAAATGTGGTCAGCACTGAAATACCTAATTGATTTTTTACACGATATTTAAAAAAATCGCATTTATAGTTTAAGTACTACGCGCTTCATATGTACTCGTAAGTATGCTTATCTATATTATATGCTTATATACTTTGCTTGTGCTTCCCTTAGTCTCAAAACCACGAGCCGCCGCTGCTTTGGAGTGAAATTTTTGACAATAGAAAATAGCGGAGACTGCCGATTTCCGACCGATAAAATGTCAAGAATTTCAAATTTCGATCGATTTTGTTATTGAAAAGACTTGCACAATTCAATTTGCAAATTAAAACACCAAATGTCACTTTTTAGCTCGAAAGAATGAACTGCACATATTAAATTCTAGTGAAATAATAAATTTCATTTTCAAAAGCAACATTTCACGGAAAAAAATAGCTTTTCACGCAAAGAAGTGAATACCACTCCTGCTAGTTTTCAGTCTACATTTTGGCCGAAACAAATTTCACGTGAAATTTTATTCGAAAATTTCACGTGAAATCGAAGACAATACTAAACTAAGTGTTTAAGGGCGTGCCACAACAGTTCCATAGAAAAGTGAACTTTTGTAACGAAAAACTAAAGTCATACATACGTTAGCGTTGCAAAAAATCTTGAAAAGTTAGAACTCCTCCGGGAAAGTTGTGGCTTATTATCCCGTTTCCTTGTTTCATTTTGCTTGTGTATTTGTTCCCAAGCCGAAACATTTTCCGGATCAGGACCATGGAAAATCTCTTGTAATATATCGGTAGACGGTATGTACTCGTATATGTACATCTAGTAATGATTGCAGAATCAGAGTAAATATTCTCTGAAAATGGATGGGCGAATTGATTCGATTAACTAAAATCCACGCAATTTAAGTTGTGCTCGGTTGCATGAAAAATTGTGATGAGAAATTGGATTTTCTGGTCATGAGAGAAATTTTCAGGAAATTAAATTCCATGGAAGCAAACGAATTTGAAAGTATTTGGGGCATGGCGAATTGAATGTTGACGGAAAAATAATATTTTGCAAGTATCTTGTAAGTGTTATTAAGTCAAGACAAAGCCTTTGTAGCTGATATTATTAGGAGTACAAGTTTACACATCCAGTTGCAGACAAGTTATGGATAGTAAAAGAGATATTGTAGAGAAATTGGTTTTTTTTTTATATAGGTTAACATTCGGTGAGTTTATTATGGTTCCGGGAAGTCTGTTCCATATTTCAAATACACAATTTCGTAGAAAGCTCTGACGTTGACGGATTTAAAATTTTACTTTTTAAGTTTGAGCTCGTGTCCGTAAAGTTTAGTGTCGGCATTTATATCAAATAGGTTTTTAAGTTAAATTATACTTCAATGCGTGAAATGTGATAACCAGATCCTTACTATAACGTCTTTGCATATGTGTGCACAAGTTAGCGCGTTATAGGCGTTCGTCATGAAAAAGTCTGTTATTGCTAAAAGATAGTCGAGTTGCACGGTACTGAACGTTTTCCAAAGCTGCCTGGTCACGAATAAGAACTGGGTTTCAAAATGGTCCGGCATATTCATGGATCGGTCTAACGAAAATCTGAGTAAAGTTTATTGATGTTCCAAAGAAGACATTCAAAAATGATTTGCGCAAAAGTTTTAAAATGACACTTGTTTTTTTTCGCACATCAATAATAGCGGCCGACCAACTAAGATCAGATCTAATAATGATCTCTAAATCTCTTGTGAAACGTCACAGTTTCAAAATAGACAACGTTTATCATATAAGTCAAGGAAAGATTATTTTAAACGATGTGTAGTACTCTTATCAGCATTTAAGGGCAAGAGGCAGTCGCAACACCAACTATTTATTGAATCTAAATTAGACGGATTGGTATAATTTGTGTGCCATCTGCATAAAATGATTTGCCTGAGTGAATATGAGACAATAGATCACTGGTGAATATTAAAAAAAACTGCACCAAAACTCAGCCTTGTGGAACTCTGCTACTTATCAAATAGCTTTGAGAGAACACTGAACCAACTCGCACTTTAAATTTTCTACCACTGAGATAGTCTCGAATACCTAAGAGCCTAGACAGACAGGCACTTAAGTTACTAATTTACTAATTATCATTTATATCTAAATTAGTAATTTAAAAGTACCTGACACACAGCCATTGCGTTAATGATGAATACTGCTACTGACTGTCTGTCACTCAAAGAAACTAGTTTTTGCAAAATGGAGAAATTGAAGGAGTTTTAAATGTATGTTGCCTCTCTTATGTGCTAATTAATAAAGTTGAAATAGAAACCGGGAAAAAACTACATTAAAATTGTGTAAATATTTGGAAATTTTTTGTATAGTGTTTTCTAGACAACAAGTTTGTTGGTATCCGACAGCAAAAATGACAAGCAGTCCCCCATCTAAGTAATAACCACGCAAAACACTGCTTAACCTCGGTTATCTGACAAGAACCGGTCGTTCCAGTGTGGTATGGCCGTATTTAATTTAACGTTTCAAAAAAGTTGCCTTATTATTTTTCAATGGGAAAAGCGACTTTTTAAAAGGGAAATTTGTATTATATCGGGCAACTCTACTTCATTAAAGATTAAATTACGAAAGTCTGATGATCATTAGCGATTTGCTAAATGATTGATAATTTGGTCATTTAGTGGTGATTAGTCCAAATTAGCATATGACACACGGCACTTAAATGATGATTTACGGCAAATGATCATTTAGGCTGCGCTGTCTGTCTAGGCTCTAAGTTTTCCAGCTTATGTATCATTCTTCCGAAAGATACTTGGTCAAATACCTTATATAAAACCTTCTTAAACTCCGTCAAAGGAGGAGCTTCAGGCGTCAGCACAATCCAGCAAGTTTGTTAAGGCTTCCCGACACCAAACGAAGTCATGTGGATTGGCATTCTTGATATCATATGAGGGAACAACAAAAATACCAACATACTTCTTAAGGTAGAAAGGACTTATTCTACCTAATCCAGGAGAATAGTTACGTATTTAGTTGATAATAACCTTTTTGAAATATTCATTAAGCTGTCATGTCGATTCTAGCACTTAATATTTCGGAGAGGTGCATCATCTGGTTCAGTTGTGAGAGAGGTACAGAACTTTTTTTGTAGATTCATTTTCATCACGACATCGTTCTCTGTTTAAGTTGTTCAACACTGACCCGGGAGTTCAGATTAGTTCTTACACATTTGAAAAACCTTTTCGTGATTTTGGAGGCTCATTTCGCTTGGCAGCCCTAATTCAAAGAATTGTTTTGAGAACCTACGGTGCACACGATAACCCGAGTCTTTATTGATCCGGGAATATCGTTTCCATAGCTGATTTTTGTGAAGAATTATTAATACTATTTTACAATCTATCTAAGGTTTGTAATATTTCGTACTGGCTTATTTAGCTCAGGAACATTTGGTGCGTATATTAGTGACAGTGGTGAGGAAATATTCCACATGGTGCCAAAATCATCATGTTAACCGAGTACCTAATTCCAATTAACAATTCTCAGTACCATGGTAACTGAGCTATAATCAATAATTATTTAACAAAGTTGATCTTTCTGGAAAAATTCACGCGCATAATCATAGCACTGAAAATGCAAGTTTAGTACGCTCTGGCCAGAGTTTCCTATTGGGGGTGAATATTGGTGTCCTTTAACGAGCTGTTCGTCATCGGTAAAAACCAAATCGATGATGACCAGTGTGCCATTATCCTGGAATCGAATCAGATTTGTCAAGAGCTGGATAAGGTGAGGGTTCAAGCAGACTCTAGAGAATTGGGCAGTAGATAAATTACCCTCGGAAACATTGGCAAGAACCTATTGGATGCCACGAAAGTAAAAGTCACCTACAATTATCAAGTAGCTTCATTCGGATAGATTTTCCAAGTTATTTAAAAGTATTTAATATTTGATGATATAACAAACTATTGTATTAAAGAATAAGCTTACATTTTTAATAATGTAATCAGGTGCAATATGATATTTTTTATTAACTTCTTATTAATTAAACCAGCAACCGTAAGTTTTCACGCACAAGTCCTTCTAACGTCTGTAAGCTGCAATCATGCATAATTTTTATTTATATGACTTGTATTATTATGTATCCTGGTATTTATTTGCAACAAATTGAATCAAATCAAAATGAACTCCCTGATCTATAAATACAAACCAAGTTAAAAGTTAGATATGTTTTATGGAATTTGCAATGAAGTGGATCAAGCAAAAACTACAAAATGACTAAGAATGTCGCTATATACAGCCAATAATTCTAACACATTGGTCTGATCTTAAAATAGAGTGATATCAGCCAGTATGTTTCAATCGTTTGAGAACATGTTTCTGTTGGGTATATTACTTTAGGCTTTAAAATTACAATCATTGTAATAATTTAATCACATTCATCAAAATCTCTACGCAAGGGCTCAAACAGTGAGTTGAAGTCGCCAAGGTTATCGAAAGATGTACTGCAAGCGCTGCAAATATTCTGGAGGCATCGGATTTCCTGACGAGCTACCTGGTCTTCCACTGACAGCCAAGACAAGTGCAAATACAACACGCGCTTGCATCTATTACAGCTTATCACATTCGGAAAATCCCGCTCAGAGACCGGTTTGGAGCAGTTTGCATATGAGTTAAGTACGATATTTCCCTTTATAGCTAAAAAAAATTGCACACCGATTTTAAGAATTAAAAGCAAGGCAACAATTGTAAATATGGTAACACTCAAAACCGAAGAAATCCGTTTGTACTATCGTGCATATACGGCCCTACGTAGCAATGTTTGAGCTAACACCGGGTTTGAAAGTTTCATAATCTATTACATCATTCTACAAAATATAAAAAAACCTATCTTGTGTACAAGTGTGTTAAAAACTTAAGACGAATAATGGCTTATCCATCTACCTGCAGCACAAAGAAAAACACAAATCTACAAATAACTCAACAATTACTAATATGCAGATAGGACGTTTATGCCACGTAAGGCAGTATAGATTAGGATTGAAGCAAAATAGTAAGAACTACAATACAAGTACAATCTAGTACGTCTGCACATTTTACAATTTACTCGAAGAATTGGCTTATAAGCTGAATTAGCAACTTTTAAATCAAATCAGCGTGAAAAATTTTGCATGCAAACAAAAAAGTGAAAACTTTCCACAAAATAATATATAAAAAATGAAGTAAATTGTATCGAGCTTTACGTATTTTGCAAAGACTGTTTTACAGTTTTAGCAGACAACCCATTGCATTTGAGTACATATTTTTTTTCAAATTAACAAAATTGTGGTTCCTTTTCAACGAGTCATACTTGAGACAACCCACATTGGGCGCCAGCTTTAAACTGCAATTGAAATGTTTTGAATTTGAGTTTTTTTCTTGAAAAATTGAATTTTATTACATCTGATGGTTCTAGTCAACAGATAAAACACATTAAATGCTTGAACATTTTTTAAGAAACTATAACCTATTTATTATTAAAAACAAATTTTTCAAGCCGGTTGACTGCTTAGGATGCCAAATCAAAGCTTAATATGAAAAATTAATAACCTTTGTGCTTTTTGACTTTATTATTATTCATTTCTTTGCAAAAATATTCAAAAGGTAGCTTGAATATTGGGGATCATCTCAATATGCTCAAAATTTTAGACTTTACTCCCAAAATGTACTGTTCAATTTATTTGTCATGCATACTGAATCAATTTGATGCTCCTGGATTAGCTGTAAATCAGATCTACTAGTTCAGAAGCTTTGCAGATTTTTTTCAGATAAGTCAGCATGTAGCTCCATCCTACTAAACAGATTGAACCAAACAAAGCGAATTCAACAAAACGATATCACTGATTTCTAACAAATTGTGTCAGGTCACCAAATCCACTCCTCCAAAAACACCACTAGTAAAACCATAATCGTAACGAAACCCTATGCTATCTATCAACCTGGACTAATTCAATTCATTCGTACATTTACCAAATTTGTTGAAACATAAGTGCTCGGTTTATCAAACTCACGAAAACTTTCAGTTTTCTTCTTAACATAAGCTCAATACGATTCTGCATGATTCCACATCTCATCACTTCTACCTTCAATGTCCTTCTATCCGTCTTCTGTCTAAAAGCACGTAAACGACCGGATTAGGCAACATTGTCTGACGATTCTCGAACAAAGTCTGGAGAAGCTGTCGCTGGAGCAGTCAGTACCTTCGAGGCAGAAGGAAAAAAGTCATAGTCATTATCAGCTATGAGGCGGATTATGGTCGTTATACAAGTGCCAGGAGCGGTTTTCTTTCGCATCGAAGAAAATCCACAAGAAAAGCTAGAAAACAATCGTGCAAATAGAAGATATTACGCTTTTATGGGAACTCGGCCTGTGGTTCAATGAAATAGTTATTTATGATATTACGATGACAATGAAGTTTTCGAAGTATTCGCGTTGAACGTTGAGAAATTATTGGTGATGTTATGTATTCAAACGAATCGTGTCACAAATAGTCGACGAAAAACTCAATGATGTGGTGACTAGTTGAAAACCCATTTTTATTGAATAGGATTTATTCAAATTCAAAATGAAGTAAATCTTGACAAAATCAAATTAGTGAATTAATATCATTAGAATGTAAAATGTATGTTCGGTAAAATTAACTAGGGACTAAAAACGACCATTTTCAAAAGTAGCTTGAATATTCATATTATTCTGATTCTTAACTAGGTCAAATTTTACTTTGAACATCGCCATTGACCATTTATTTCTTTTGTATGATTTTCACCTTAATATTTTTTGCCATTACTTCCCTTCCCCTATCATCCTCTAGGCTTACGAATAAACATTCATCTACCTGTTGACGACAATAAAAGATATGCCCAACTTGAAATGAGAAAAAAACGAACGACATAAAAACATGTCTGACATTCTTTTGAAAGTATTCCTAAGCTTTCTTTCGAATAGGAGAACGCAAGTATGCAATATTAGACTTTTTCACTTTTTTTTCGTTCATAAATTAAGACGTTCACAGAGAGAGAAAAACGAAAGTGGAACAAGAAGTTGTGATGAAATCCATTTGAAAATGGTGAGGATATCTCTGGTTTCATATAATTTTTCGTTCTTTTGACGTCTGTCCAAGTCTTTTTGGGGTGGTAGCAAATTAAATGATACTCGTCAACGGTACGAAGTGAAATATGATTGCGCATTTCATTCAATGAAAATTTTTTTTCGAGTACTATTAGATTTTCCTTTTGTGACTTAGATTTCCTTAGATTGGTTGTTAGGTCGAGAAAAATCTTTTTTCAATTCAATTGGACAAAATTAAATTTTAATGGAGATCAGAAATGATTTCAAAATAATTGGTATTTCCTTTATACATTAAACTCATCTGTGAATTATGTGTACTCAATAATACAAAACAATAAATGGTTGTGAAAGAAGTTTCGTTCGTCTCATCGTTTGAATTAAGGCTAGCAATGAGCCATCATGGACAGTTTAATATTCCTTTATTGAAAGACCTTTTCTATGCATACTGAAAACACTTATTTTAGTTCGAGCTTAAGTACTTATCAGGTAAGTAGAGACTTTTACGCATAGCTGTTTGTAAAAAAGGGTCAACAGATTGTGTCACTTAGCCTCCATTCAACACCAAGCAGAATCTTCGAGCATGTATTATAATTCAATTATGTCCATGATTTGCATTTTCTGCCTTTCCATACTATTAGCTCTTACTTTAATTTTAAGTGAATATTCTGCCAATTTCACACATTTTCATACCCACCGGACACATCAACCCTTCAATTTAACAAAACGCATTGAAATCAAACTTAAACTTCTTCCTTACCATCTTTTACCATCTACACTGCTTTTCGTTCTTTCAAGTTTAAATCCTTGATCTGATTCAAAATAAAATCACTTTACTTACACAACCACACAATCACATTCCGTATACTTTTCAATGAAACTAATATTGAAAACAAACAATCACTTCACAATTTGTATGTGCTCCATTTCAATGTCTTCTCTCTTATCTTCTATTTGAATTCTGCGAACTTTCAATCGGATCAGTAACGTTTTGCAGTTTTGTAGTGTTGAGATTCATCGTAATTTTATCTATGTAGTTTGAGTTTGCATTGGAAACGTACTGAAGATACTTCTTACAATTGACTAGTTCTTGAAAAATTTTTTCCTTTCATAAATAGACGTATTGATGAGAGAACCGGAAAGGCTAACTATTCAAAGATTAGTCTTTTGTTGGCATCTCTCTGTAGCAGGTTTTCTTTCTTGGTCAAGGATAGAGAGAATTGAATAGGAAAATCTATCGAAAAGTGGTAAAGCTTACGAAAAAGGAAGCAGTAAAAAGTGCATCTTGCTCATGAATTGATTTTCTTGGACTATTTTCAGATGAATATACACAGACTTGAAAGAATTTTTATTTGTTTTATATTTTCAGATATTTAATTTCGATTCTAACTGAATTAGTAATTTTGCATACACAATATTAATAAATAATTAATATTTATTTATTTCTAAAATGTATTTACAATAATTGAAAATGAATAACTTTAGTTTGACATATACTGATGTTGAAAATCTGATGTAGAAGATCAATCGAACTGGAACAGGTTCCTAAACAAATCATGTTTGCCTCGCTCTGAAGCTAATGTCAATTTTCAATGACCGTGAAGTAATCTCTTTAAATTCGGTGCTTCCACAACCTCAGGATATCCTCCTATTCTACGGTGTGAATGAAACTTTCTTCTAGCGATTTTTGTAAAGCTTCCCCCGCTGATGGTCTCGTAGATGCATAGTCATGATAATCGATCTTTGTATCTTCCATAAAAATATCAATTACGGTTGCTATAGGAATCCGCGAGACTTCATAGAATTAAAGGCTCATCTGATTGATATTGACACCTAATCAGCGTCGACTGCTCCGTTTTTAGTCTAGCAAGGAGGCTGTAGACTGTTGAAGTCTATTCTCGATCATTTTTCCAGGTACCCAGTTTCCATGGCTCTTGTGATGGTATCGAGTGAAGATTTTACCTTTCAATTTTGGGATGATGTTGTTTTATGTTGTTTGCAATTTCGTCCCAAAATTTTTTTTCTGCTGGGGAAAATCTTTCAAAATTGCTAAGATGTAAAGTAAAGCTTTAGTAAAGTAGCCATTGTCAAATTTTTTTCTAATTTGATCAGAATCACCCATTTTATTGAGAATCCGCTTTAGCGTATCTACGTATTTCTCTGATTGACCATTCAACATTCAACAGCATTATCCTCTTTATCAACGGAATGTTTATATTATCCGATTTTGATTACGACGTGGAATATTTGTGAGTTTGTTTTTCTATATTTAAAAGGCCCCTAAAACATGTAAACAAACTTATTTACTACACTCCAGGATAGGTGGAAAAGTGTGCTTCGAAAAGTCCCCCTCTCTTTTCCATAAAATGGTATTCCTGAACTTCCATCCCCAATCTTCAGGAATGAGCTCATTGCTTACTCGTTGCCCACGGTTAAACAAGATAATATCATTAGATTATCCTGTTGATTGCCTATTCTCGACATCGCAGGACCACCCCCACACCCACACTCTACCCACACCCTACCCACCCCTGCATACGAACCAACCCGAAATAACCGATTCTGTAGTTTTTTTCCCATACCGTCTAATCCCATGAACGATCAGGACAAGGTCACGTAATTTCAAGTAAAAATTTGTTTCGAAGCCTTGACGCTATGCAGTCATCACAGGATCGGTAAAAAACTAATTATTTGCGGATAGTCTGCTGGGGGTTGAGCTCCTACAATGTCAAGAATGAGCGTTGTCAAAATTATGCCGTGATATTATTTTGGTTTTTCAAACTCCTATCCTGTGCATGACATCACAGCGCCATGATACGCTAGGCAACCTATTTTCACCTGCAACGTTGTTGTCTTTTCCCGCGCCTTCACCGTCTATCCTGGAGTGTGGAAGATATGTTTGTACATTTGTTTTTTTTTTATGGGCCTTTTAAACATAGAAAAATAAACTCATAAACATTCCAAGTCGTAATCAAAATCGGATAATATCAACATGCCGTTGGGAAAGTGGATACTGTGAGTTACAAATGTTTAGATCAATATATCTCAAAAGCGGTTATGGGTACAAGAAAAAGCTATCAAGTCTTTTTTGCAAAACATTTTTTAAGCTACAAATTCGTCATACATTGTTTTTCTGAAAACGTGACCGTTACTGAGATATTTAAAGAAGGTCACATTTGGTTACCTTTGACCCCGTATAAAAAGTAACGCAGCACTCAGATCGATAGGGACTCTTGACATTTTGTTCAACACGCCAGTATCAAAGTTCATACCAAAATTCAGCTTTCCCCTAATTTTTCCGAAGCACCATGTTAAATTTTCCTGGACTATGGTCAAATGGCAGATCTGGGAAACAAATTCGGCGCATAAAGGAAGAAGAGAAGGAGCACAGGCGTCAATTTGAAGAATTAATTAGCAAGAACCACACACAACACTAATGGGCGAAAGGGCTGCAATGGCGTCCATCGTTACAGTGGAAATACTAATCGTAGAACACTACAATGATCAACTGCGACTGCTAATGGGACATAATCTAAAACATAGCAAGGAGCTACTGGCTATCATAACGAAATTCCGTGCTGAAAAAACAAAACATCATGACACTAGCATAGACCACGGTGCCCAACAGGCGCCATTCTATAAGGCGCTGACAGACGTAATAAAAATTGGATGCAATGGCGATATCAAAGGAAATTTAAATTGACTTTTTATATGATTGTTTTCAAATGCTACAGCTAAAATGCTACAAATGCTTTAAATTCTGTTTTCGTGTAAATTAAAAAAAAAAACTCTAGCGCACCTGAACCGCTAGAAATACTAATGTTCGATGAGCAACAGAAGAATCGTGCAGACTTTAAGTGCATATTCTACCACACGTGTTTCAACCTGTTTCGAAGGCAAAACTGCTTTGATCTCATCAATGCATTTAAACACATAGGGTGGACAGTTTTCAAGGGTAACATTTGCATGAATTTCAAGATCTAAGAAAGTAAAAAGCTGCAAAATTTTCAAAGTAGCATTTCCTGTAATATTAAGAAAGAAAATGCTCAGTATTTGCAACTTTTTACCAGCACTGCAACTAAAAGTCTCCCACAATTGTTTCACGTCAAAATCAAATTACCCTATCCATCTCGATTTAATCCAGTAACTTCTTCGAAACTTACAGGGATAGAAAAATGTTTGGGATCACTATCCGAAAAATTTCCAGAACTTTGAAAACTTATTTTCCTTGTAAATGCTTGCGATATGAATACTTAATGCAAGCATTTATTGATACGAAAATAGCAAAAACACTTCGCGCTGGCAGCCCTTTGTTGGCATCAAAGCCAAAAATATATCACACCTGCCTCACACTGAAATCAATCCACTTTGCGAATTTCGTTCTGATTCGATGAATGCATTGTAAGTTAATTAATAAAAAAAAAATTTAGGGTTAAAATTTTCGAAAAATTAATTTTTGCTGTTGATGGGCCCTACAATATCATAACCGTTTGAAAATTTTACGATAAAATCGCTAAGTAAAAATATGGCAGAAAATACAAAACTAACGATAGCTGGCAACCCTTCTTCCTGAATATCGCCTACAGTAAGTTCCATTTACCATATGAACATCGTTTTGATTTCATAGCTCTAAGTTTCAAAATCCAATCACCAAAATTACTGTAGCTGGTAGCTCCAACCGAATTTTTCAACCAAATAAGGTTCAGTTTCTGTGTAAATCTGGTAAGGGAATCCGAATTCATAGGGCAAAAAGCAGTTTTTTTTTGGAATTTTTCAATATGGCACCACTGGCACAGAGTTGCTCGCATTCCAAAATCGCTTTTATCAGACGTGGTCCTAATTAATACCAATACATTTTGTGAATTTCAACTGTATCTGATAATTGGGTCATGAGTTCTCGTGGACAGAAGTTTTTGATGCTTAAAATATAGGTAAATTGGAAGAAGGTTACCGTTCTTGTCCAATGTGAAATTTCAAATGTTTTGCTTTGGTTGTAAAAACAAAGCATAAGATTTCTATGTGAGTTATTTTGCACTGTAAAAGACGAAAATTTTTCAGGAGTCGATGGTTTGAAGGTTTTCGCTTTCAATGTCTGCCGTAGCTGCAGGGCTGTCTACAACTTAATAATATCAATATGTCCTCCAAGTTTCATAATGATCTGATAATCTGGTCAAAAGTTATCAAAATTCAAAAATTTCAAATTTTTCAAATCTCATTTTAGGCGCCTAGCGCACACATATGGTTTAAAATTTCAAAAGTTCCATCATATTCACATTTGAAACAAGTTCGAAATTCATTTCATAAACTAGTGAAAACACATGACATCAGTATAGAGTGATTGCTCCTAAAATCGGCCTGAATCAAACGTGGGCCACCCGCAACCTTTTTGCCACATAACAAGAATCAGATTCGTCAAAATCAAATTTGCAGTGCAATACCTAGAACAATAACCCCTGTGCTTACTTCAGATGCCTATTTTTGCGAGTGCGATCTGTGTTGTAAAACAAGAAAGGGTTTAAAATAAGAATGACAGCAGGGTGAGCTTTAGAAGCAAGATATCCGGCTTTTGGGACAATCAACTACCTCTCTAAAGAATGGATAGATACACTTGTCGGCTCAAGGATTGAAGTGAAGTCTCGTTGTATCCATAATTTTGCTTTCGTGATATTCGAACTATTTTATATGAAGTTTGTCTTAAAAACAGGTCCGAATCGTAAGATGTTTTAAAAGCGCACGTTATAAATGTTTGTGGCATTCTTAAAGTCCTGAACTTAACCTCATTCTGTCATACCAAATTCTCAAATACATTTCAAGAAATATTGTCGTCAATTTGAATTATCTGACTTTTTAATATCATACACTTAAACATTCTACAGATTCTAAGTTCTAATCACGTTAGCTCAGAGTAATGTTCAACAGACTGTCATAATATATGGTCTTCATGTAATACCTAAATCACATTATAATATTCTTTATGCTCGAAAGATTCCTGTATCCTCTTTCATTTATTCCCATGGAGCTGTAAACGATATAGCACTGGCATAATGAAACACATCTTCCTTACGTTACTCTTTTTATCGTTTTTTTTATGCCCAACAACAACCGCAACGGAAATTTTAACATTTTCGAATCAAACATACGTTTTCCCATTCGAAAGCATTCGTTCGCTTCGAAAACCAAACTCCATGATCCAACAAGGTTTCCTTCATTTTTTTTCCCGATGGTAGCACCACAATGGCACCCAGCCAATGGTAAGTATCATAAATCTTCGCCGCAACTGCTACTGAAGTGGCAAGGCTCACGAAGATGAATTCTACCTTCGGGGCCATAACAACAGCAACGAAACAACGAAATAAATAAGAAATTTCCTACGGTTTTGGATCCAATCTTACGTTACGTTTGCTTTTATCAGACTGAGACGAATGGTTATGGCAGGTATTTAGATAGGTATTTGTTTATTTTTCTCGCTCATCTTTTCTTTGAGTTCACGTTACTTGTGTGGGCTCGTCACCATTGGGAAAGCCATTAAAAGCTAACTTGACCTCACCCTGTCGTTTCGGTTCGACGTAGCATGAAAATGAGAGTTAATTAGATTTTCCGAGTTAGAAAAAAGGATTTCCATACTTGTGATAACCGGAACGTAGAGGATGCATCGATATACATACAAGAGGATGCGGGGAAAAAGACAAGCATGAAAACTTTCGGATGAATATTCATAAGTGAGCTTTTCATTTTCGAAATGAAAAGATCTTTTTATCTTTAAAATGGGTTGGTTGGTGCTACTTAATTATGAGTGTGTGGTTTGATGGGTTTGATAGCTAATGTGATAAAATGAAAGTTTTTGTGATGAATTTGATTTTATGTTTTTTTCGGAGATGCGCCATAATATTTTGAATTTTAAATTGAATGTGAATATCGCTGAGAAAGTCATGGAATAAGGCGAGCTAGAATTTTTCCCGCAAAGTAGTTGGTGATGCCTACAATACCCTTTTAGCAGTTTTTCGCATCAACACATCGAAGTAAATTTATCAAGAATGGAAAATAAATTTTATTTACAAAAAAGATAGGTTTAATGTCAAAATCGGGTATGATTCGTTTTAGCGCCCAGTGTGGGTATTTTGTTATACAATACGCAGAATGAATTTTTGTTGATTCGATATGTTTTCAATAAAATTGGTAACCTTTGTGAATAATAAACAAAAATGAATTGTTTTTCTCCCTGCCATATAAAATTCTTACGTCACCGAAATCAATTATCGAGCGTTGTTTGTGCGCTTTGACAAATACAATCCAGCCCTGCAATTCCATTAGGGATCCGATAAAACTTGGCCAAGCATCTTGCTCCTGATTTGAACTAAGAAATGTCACTTTTCGCATTGTCATAATCTATCTTCAGATTTCAGTTATTCCACAAGCTTCGACGTAGCTGATTTCGGAGATTTTCCAGCAAGAAAATTTTTTCACCAAACACAGCCCTGAAGCCAACAACCACGATTTACTCGACAACGGTTCGTTGTAAAACACAAGGTTTACGATGGTTATTGGTGTTTTTTTTTGTGTCACGTGTCGTTTAAAAGTTCAACTTTGTTTTTGCGTTTGGCGCGTGTACCTGATTATTTCGAGACCAGCTTTGAATGGAAGTTTGTCCAGAACAACTAATGATCGAAATTTTTCATTGTTATTAAAGTTGTTACGGTGGCTTTTGATACGGTAGTTTTTTTCATGTTGTTTTATCGGGGGAGTATTTTGTAAGTTTGATGTTTGCAAATGCATCACAGGGGAGCTCTAAACGTAATGATTTAGGGAGTATGGTTAACATCAAATCATGCAAAGTTTTTGAAGATAAACTGTGGACAAATTATGTTGTCGTTCATATTAAACCAGAATTTAAATGTGAGTTAAATGGTGTAATTCATAGTTTGAGTTTTATACTAAAGAAACTTTTGATTATTTGAAAACATACAAGTGATTACTTTTGATGTGCTGTTTTTGTCAAATTAGGACCACCAAAAGTAGAAGAGGTATGGCATTGGTTTTTGTGTCCCGGAATATTTAGGAATACCATTTCAACCATAACTTCTGGTTCAAGTTTGAGTAGTCTAATGTGGAGAACACGAGCTTCTTGTCTGTGTGATTTCCGGTTCAAATCCAGGTTCAGGCGAGAGACTGCGCACCGATCTTTGAGTTTATCTAGCTTTCACAAGTGCTGTCGTGGGATTACTTTACTTTATTTTCTGCTACAAAAACTAAAACATACAAAAGGTTATCTGACAGTAACAGAATAAGATATCAGCTAGTGCAAAGCATTAAAAATTACATCCACCGGAAGTATATTTTTCAATAATCAGGCGTCTTTCGAATTTTTACTTATTAATTATCAAAACTTATAAATTAGTTAAGGATAGGTTAGGTAAGAAGTCTTGCATTAGGTGACCAGTTTGAACCCATTTGCCACCGTTCGCTGACTAGCTAAAGCTGCCAAAAGACCACTCCGTTAAATATAGTCAGTTGGCTCCGCGAAGTGGTACTATCAATTTCTTTTAAGTTATGCTCTCTAGTTTCACTTTGTAAGCAGCTTTGCTTCTCTCTTCCAGAAGCGTTTAGATTTTCACTTCCTACGTTTAGTGGGCCCAGCTGCCGCAACACTTGCAGTGATCTGCAAGCTATAGACACGCATTCACTTTCGATGATTTGCGAACGTTTCAGTTTGCTGTTTCCCGTACGTGTCGCGGCTCTCACAAGTGTCGCGATTCATGACATCCGCTGCCAGTCTATTAGGTAGCTGCTTCGCTTAGTGGTATCGCTACATTCCTTGAACTCACGGTAGCCCCCGGGTCGGGTTCAATATCTAGCTTCAAAGCAAGCAATTTCTTGATCGTCTGATTTCGCGTCATTTCTTTGGCGATCCTTGTTGACAGCATCGCCTTTGAACTATTTTGGAATACGTTTTCTTCTTGTGACTTTTCATCTGAGGTACTCAGAGATACTTGTTTTGGTTGTTTATGCTTAGAGGCATAGGCATTTGTTTTTATACATCAGGTTTAGGTTTCGCTATCTCGAACCACTTCCAAGGCAATTGGCAGCATCTGCCTTTTGCTACAACCCGCCCCAGGGGAAAAACGTTCTGCTCTGAATGTTTTTTCTCCTGTTGAGATCGCGAATCAGACTCGGTTATGACCTTTTGAGGGTTCTGTATGCTTTCACAGTACGCTGAACCTGTTCACTTTGCTGCCAAGGCCATCAAAGTCTAACAGATCATTTTTCTGTAGACCACGGTTCGCTATGCTCCTGAACTGGCCAAAGAAATGTGTTGGATCAAGAACCTTGCAGGTGAACTTCCACTTCAGTCGCCAGCCCAGACCTGTCACCGGGGCTTAGTATCATCCCTGCGGAAAGAAAAACAAGTTTGCCTTTCTAACAGATGCGAATTTATTTGACTGTCTAGTAAATATTGACAAGAACGAAGGTTTTCACCATGCTGATCTAAAGTGCTTTCTTTTCATAAATAAGTGAGGCAAGAAGTAGATCTGTCATTAAAATCTATTTTTGTAAAAGATTTGATATGAGAGCTTTGTAGGATAAAAGCTACGATCCACCAATGCTTTTCTCACTAAACTAGTCCGGGATAAAATGGTTGCATTTGATTGTAAAAATGGCACCCACAGTCAACTGAAAATTGGCAGCCTACTTTAAATGTGCAGACCTAGAGCCCGATCTTGGTCCAGAAGATCAAATATCAACATTACTTTTCGGTCGACTTATATAGGGTTCTTTATATAGAGATATAGAACTTTGAAATGAAATTAAATACGGATAAATTGTTTTCATTGCCATGAAGTGGGTTTTATTGAAAAGATAATTCTCTGCCATTTTCATTTGAATATGATTTTGGGCATTTGAGTGCCATGACTGGCGCGAAGGAAGTCCAAACGAGAGGTCCAATTTCCAACTACTCTAACCAAAAATGGGGGCGTATCTCGCAAACAACGCGGCAAATGTTGTCTTCCAGATGGTCAAGCGTCTCGAGATTATCAGCGTAGACGAGCGATTTGACTATCCTTACAAGAAATAGTCCAGCGGTGATAAATCACAAGATCTTGCAGGCCAGTTCACTGGTCCAGAACGAGAAATTCAATTCATCAAATGCTTCTTTCAATAAGTCGATGGTTACACGAGCTGTATGGCATGCCGTGATATCGAGTTGAAACCAGAGGTCCCCTGCATTATGGCGAGTTAATTCCAGAACGAAAAAGTCATTGATCATGGCTCTATAGCGGTCACCATTGACTTTATGTTATTCTCAGCAGCACTTTTGAAGACATATGGACCAATTATTCCACCGGCCCATAAAGCACACCAAATAGTGACTTTCTCCGGATGTAACGGTGTGTGAACAACCGCCTGTGATTGCTTATCACTCTCAATGCGACAGTTTTGTTTATTGACATTGCCATTCAACCAGAAATGAGCCTCATCGCTTAACAAAAAACAAAAATTGAGTTTCTCGAACAGAATCATTTTTCCGAAATAAATCTGCACAATTCGCAGACGTTTCTCAGGCGTCAGCCTATTCATGATAAAATGTATTGCCAACTTAAAGTTCTATACCTCTAATTTGTAATTTTCAGTATTATACTTCATTGTATTCCTTGACCAATCAACTATATTTGTTCCAATTTCAATGACTGATCATAATTCGTAGTTTAGTGGATAGAGCGTTGGCTTCTAATTTGTGGGGTCTCCCCGAGAAACCCCACAGCGAGCTTTGAGCTCGTTTAGTTCTGAATAGTTAGTCATTGGCAATAGTTAAGTTAGAAGTAAAGTGAATTGTGGAACCAATCACTCCACACTTGTATTCAAGTTGATTATAAATTTGAGATGAGGTGAAAGCTTTCACATCAACCTTGGATCTAGTTAGTACTTTCATGCATTCTAAAACTGGGGAATAGAAAAGGTCCAAATAAAAGAGTGATCACTGACTTGAAGCAAATATTTTACATTTGCGTCTTAACCAACCGTTTCGAAATCATAAAAACTATGATAATTCCCTTCTACTTCCATATACATTTCACAAATCTAACTCTACTCTACTTCTGGACTAAAAGATGACAGCCAGCCATAGCCACTTTCATACGCTCATGCATTTCACAATGCAAAACGAGTGGTATCATTTCCATTCAATATTCACTTTGCCGTGCTCTCGCAAAACATCAAGAGCCAAACTACCGTACACAATGTATATTCATGTGCACAGTCCAAAGGACTTTATTCCGTAAAGTGATGTCGGAGTCTTAGCAATCCAAAATATCCAGCACTAGCTTTTCTGTCTTTATTTCCAGACTGCTCTCAATTAAATTTCAGGCTTGTGCTCACCATGCGATCAAGTGTTTACGTGAAACTCTGCAAAAGCCGATTGAGTTCCTGCGACCGTTTTCCTTTATAAATATGATTCTTTTTTTTGTCCTGTCCTTATAATTTGTCTTTTTTTACGTTTCAACCTGGAGGATTAGTATTTCAAAAGAGAGTGTTTAGTGTCAAGTCGTGGCAGTGAACATGAAAAAGAAAGAACTGAAACGTTGCGATAGAGTTTTTTTTTTTTAGATTGTGAGGTTAGTATGAGAAACAAGTTGGGGATTCAATTTCAGGTGAAAAAATGCGGTTGGAAATAGACGTTAGGGAAAAAAACGCAACAATTTAAGAGCCAGCGGTACTAAAAAGTGTAGCCACAAGATTTTTATGATGGCTTTTCTGTTCGGCGGACTCAAGCTCACAGCTTAGATAAAATAAGTAATGAGCCAGTTTCATAAAACAAGCGGAAAAGGGAATTAAAATTGAAGTATAAAACTCATTTCACTTAACAGACCAAGCTTAATAAGCCATTATCACGAGAAAAATGAATGAACATGAAAAGAATCACTCTTGCCCCGGAAGAAATATTGTCTTTCCGCAATTAATTGTTTCAAAGTAAATTGTTTCTACATTGTCCAAATTTCTGAAAAACTACAATGCTAACTTACATTACTTATTACATAACTTATTAAGTAATCACCAATATTGAAATATCTGCTTAAAATATCTGCTTTATTTGTACTTGATAATAATTTGAAAACGGCTAGTTGAAAAAGAATCCGAATAAATAAATCAATCTTGACTTGAAAAAAAGGCAACGTTTAAATTGTGACGCACGTCTCAGCGGACATACTTATTTTCGCGTATAATTTTCACGTTTTTTTTTCTCGTAAGCATGAAACATTTGGGCAATGTGCTTGTTGAAAATTTCAACAATTTTATGGCAACATAGTACAACAAAAACCATAAAACGTACACACAAAATGTGAAAAAGTACCTTGACTGGTCCTGAAAGTTGGAATGAGTTTGATTGTGAAATGAGATACAACAACGAAAAATTATGATTTTCGTTAATGGGAAACAAAGGTCAATTATATGCTGAAGACTTGTGCACCTGTTCAAGGTAAGTGCACTTGATTTAGGAACATTGAAATGTGTCCTGAAGCTGAGAAGTAATTTTTTCAAAATAATCTCGTTTGTTGTGGGCTTTTAAAACATTCTTTTCAAATCCTTAGCCTAAAAATGTTCAGCGCTCAGTGTGGGCATCAAGTTTGCATAATAATTTACGTGATTTAAAATAGATTTTTTTCGAGATCTGCACCTTTAAATAAATATTTAAATATTTAGCTATTTAATTCAAACTATAGGTTAAATCAAATTTCAAGGCATCGAATACTAATTTTCACGGGTTTGCAAAATAGAAGTTAAATGATATAAGAAAACTAGTGATCTCTTATAATTTTATCGCCATTCAATGTAGAATCCTTTAGACATCAAGCGAATTCGACTTTTACAATGAAAGCACAAATTTAATAGAATAAGTTCATTTGCAGGTTATGTTTGATTAGTGGAAGAAAATGACTGCTTCAAAAAGAAGTATCGTATTTTAAATGTCACTTGCTTTTTTTGTATATTCAACTTCACACAGATTTTTCTATTAAACATGGGGGGACCAAAATAGTAACTCTGAAAGAAGAAGGTCATTAAAACCGCCAAATTATGACAAGAATTGGCCAAAGCAATAATGTGGTAACTGTTGTTACTGTAGCCCATAGGCGTGCCGTAGCCTAAAATCTGGCAGAGGCCAGGGACCAGGGACCGAAAGGTTCAAAACATGCGATGATTGTATCTTCCGTAAGGTACAAGTACTGTTCATACAACTTATATAATTTACAAATACATTATATGTATGTTTGTTAATTTATTCTTTGTTATTTGCTAATGCATAATGCAATATCAAATAAACTTCGTGTATGTGAATACGTATGAGCTACTACACCATGCATATAATGTGAATAGTAAGTATGAACTACACATGAATCATGTATGACCGCAAAGAAAGAACGCTTGTATGAATTATACGGGAATAGAATGGAAATAATTAGAAATGTAAGAATATTTTTTCGTTTAGAAGCTAAATGTATTTCAATTTATACTTGAAGAAGAGGATAGCTTAGTGTCAAAATATATTTGAAGAAGTTGGAATATATTAAGCTTAAAAAGAAGAAATTGATCTTTTGCTTCAAACTTTTGTTACCTAGAAAACCTAGAAAAAGCAAAAATAATTTGCCAAGATGAAGAGTGCTGTAACTTACTCTTTTCGAGCCATTTGGTTTGCACGGATACCTTTGTAGCCCTAACTGAGTGTCCAAAGCTAGATGAAACAGTGAAACCTTTGAAACTAGTACTTTCTGCTGTTTTTCGTTTTCGTGATCCTCTGGGAAATGTGAGATCCAGACAGTGCTTCTCTGCCAATGATTTAGTTTTTTCTCAAACTACATACAAGTTTTCCCGCTCGCTTAGTAGTGTTTCAACTGTTCCATTCACAAGATCTATCCCATCTCTAAGAGTTGCATTTTTAGTTTGGAAATATGTGCTTAACATGTTCGTTATAGAAAGAACATAGTGAAAGATGAAAAGATTTGCTACAAACTTACGATTACTGATTGAATGAAAGATCCCATATGAATAAACTGAGTTGTTGTATTTTCCCTCATTCATTTCTTTCTCTGAAGCCTCTTTCATAGTCCCATAGCTATAGATCACATATTTGCAATTGTGAAATCTTATTGACTAATGAATCGAGTTTAAACTTCTCATTCCACGCCTTGTATTTAGACCAACTGCCTCTTCAAACAATTCGTGTTGTGATGGCTTCGAAAAGTGTAGGTAAAGGGATTTGATGGCAAACGATTTCAGCAATTATTTTTATTAATTTATTTTGTGTTTTGCCACTACAGTAGCTCGCAACCTTGTTTTTAAAATTATTTTCAAAAATAAAATCATGCTTCGCAAATAATTCACAAAATTCCAAAAAAAAATCGCGGTTATCACTGGCACCACTTTCATCATGTCCTCTGAAAGCCCGTCTTTAACGACTGAGACACGTCGTAAGGTCGATGCCTTTTCTAAATAATTTCGGTTCTGTTCAAGCAAAATATCACTTACTGCCTTCCAAGCACAATTAGACTTTTATTATTGAATAGTTTTTATTATTGTATGCAATATGTCCTTGAAAACATTGTGCATGAATTTTACTATCCGGATAATTTATCCAGATCGCGAAGTTTGGTCGAGCTGAAATTTGGGCGTATTTTTGGCGACAATGGAAATTCTATGGAAAATTTCGCCTAGTGATAACTTCACATTGAGTCATCAGATCATCACGAAATTTACAAGACTCACCAATGGGCATAAAAAATAAGTTTCTGTCGTTTTCAAATGTCTGGGCAACCTAGCTACCAGAAGTACGTAAACACAAATCTTTCACACCGTTGACTTTCTAGTATTTTTTTCGGCTTTTAGAATAAAATGCAAATGATTGATGAATTTGATACTATATTTATACAGTGAAATCTAAACCTGTAAAATTCCCAATCGCACAAAAATCGTAGCCCTTCACCGAATTATTTATATTTTTAGAACCTGGAACTTGCGTTTACGGTATCTCGCGACCGGATAAAATTCTTAGGCTATACTGGTCTTGAGTAGATACAGGTCTGACAAAAGTTTAATGAATATGATAAAAACCATGTAACAGCTGTGTCACTATGCAAAAACGCTCGGTGAAATTGAAGTCCTAGGCCTTTTTAACTGCCGATGCAGTTATCAAATTATAATGAAATTCACACACATTTAACGTAAGTGTAAACCAAGTAGTTCATAGATAGCTTAAAAGTGGCAGGGATGCCATTTTTATTCTCCAAATGACTTGGAAAATTGTATTCTACGTTAATTACCTTATTGCCTATCATTTTAATAATCAGACTTTGTTTTGTGAAAACCATAATTGCATAAAACGCCAGTTTATAAAAGTGATTTCATCCAAATTCCTGTATATCGCCAAGTAGGAATGAACAGATAATCTTAATAAAAAAAGGATGATTGGCGAGGCGCTTTTCGTCTTTTTTCCCATTTCTCGAGATAAGTCCCATAACATCGCAATTAATATCGCAAATAGCACAGTCTCTATGTTATAAGTAGTGTATATGCTTTGGTATAGGCTTACACTACTGCACTACACAACTCTTGCTATAAACACAAAAACCTAAGAGGCGAAAACTTAAGTGTCTGTTGTTGGAAACATTTATTATTCTGGGAGGGGCCAACCTAAGGTCTGGGGGGGTCCCGGCCCCCCCCTGGCCCCTCCTACGGCGCGCCTATGCTGTAGTCCCCTAAATTTTTGGAAAAAAATGAAAATACATGTACTTTCCGTGCTATGACAGCTACTGCTAAAAGAAAAATTCGACCGATCGATTTGATTCAGCACTGTTGGTATAAAAAAAATTGTTGCACAAAGTGAAGATGTCTATTTTTAACTTAAAAAAAAATGAAACGCAAGTTTGTTCCTACAGATAAGCATAAAGCTAATCAATTGAATTTTAAGAGACGTATTATGGCTTCGAAAATTGAGTAGAATCATGTTTTCTTTTTTAAATTGTTCTTGATGGTCTAGTGTAGTCTAGCATAATTTTTGTTTAAATGATTTGAGGGAAGAAGAAAGCATTTTGTTAAGATATCACGCAATGAAGGGCAGGCTTATGGTGAAGGTTGCAATGTCTTGTCATAATATTATTCACTTTATCAAAATGAAGAGCACTTGATAGATTTTTTAAAGTAACACCAAAACAATATTTATTTATATACAATTCTTTATGTATTCGTTTATTTTGAATTTTGTTTTCACTGGATCTAAATTATTGAAAAAATCTTCTGCAATGCTTTCAGCAAAACATGGTAGTCAAATTCTTACGTGACTTTCAATTTGACACTCCATTCAATTGACACCATCACACATTTTTAATGTTGCTAAATAAATCTCGAAATAAGAGCTCAACAGAACCGCTAGAAACACTAATGTTACATGAACAGAAGAGGAATCGTGCTAATTTTGAGTGGATATTTTATCACTCGTGCTGTAACATATTTCGAGAGCAATGTACCGCTTTAATCTCACCAATACAATTAAACTAATAGGATGGAAAGGTTTCCAGTGCTGCTACTTTGTGAATTTAAAAATTTTAGAAAGTCAAATACTTAATACTTATATTTATTATCGGTTGCTTATCTTACAAAACTTTAAAACGGCATCTTCTGTAACACAAATGAAGAAAATACTCAGTGCTTGCAACACCTCACCAGCACTGCAACTTAAAGTCTACCACAACTGCTTCTCGTCAAAATCAAGCTACGATATGAATCGCGTTTTGATGATGTCATCGAAATCCACAGTGGCGGAAAGGTATTTGGGGTTGCTTGGAAAACTTAGAAAATTTAATCATCGGTTACTTATTTTCATTGTAAATGTTCGCGATGTGAATACCTAATGTAAGCATTTATTGATACAAAAGTGAGGCTGAAGTGATTTAGAGTTTGAGTGAGAGATGATATTCAAATTTTTCTAGTTGCAATTAATGGGGTTATTTTCTAATTGAAATTAATGGGGTATTTCATCGTGAAGTGGACAATGAAAAAAAGTCGTGGCTCTTGATTTCGTTCTTATTGTGCATAATGGTACTTCAGGAGGATATAAACGTGGATACACAATAATTTTTTTCTATGAGGTTTATTTCCGAGCTATGGAATTGACGAAGAATTGACGAAATTGATGAAAGTTTCTTTGGAAACCGATTTTGAAATTCAAGAAAAAAATTTAATAAACTTTGAACATTCTCATTGTCGCTGAAAATAAGCTTTTCTTTTTCATTTTAAAATTAGTTTTGGCAAACAAACTATCTGGTGCAAAACCAGAAAAAAATCATTTCAGCTAGTAATTTGAATGATTTGGACCAAGCTATTTTTATTTTTATAACAAAACAAAGCTAAATCTATTCTTATTTCATAATAAAAGATTTAGAATGGGATAGCCAGTAGTAAGTGTGAAAACAAAACAATTGTAGTAAAACTATTGCTAGTTCCTGGAATTGCAATAGAGGAATCAAACCGTAATTTTTAAAATATCCTCTAGCGTTGAAGTTTCTTTGACAAGAATTAGTAAGTGGCTATTAGGGTTAAAAACTATTTTGCCCAATTTTTGCCCGATTTAGCCCTTTACGTTTGTAAAGGTGTGGTAATGGCTTTACTAGGAGTCAACTGTAAATTTGCACGTGTGTCAACCTAAAAAAATATTCTTAAAAAAAACAAGCAATTCATTTTTTATACAAGTCATTATTTTCAATGTTTTAAAAAAAAATTTTAACTATTCATTAATTTCGTCAATTTTTGAATAAGTATATTTAATGTTTCTTAATTTTGTTTTTCAAACCTTTCATTAATTTTGTCAATTTTTCAGACGTATATCCGCGTTCATATCCTCTAGAAGTACCTTTATCCACCATATGAATGAAATCTAAAACCTCCACTTTTTTCGTTGTCTTCTTCACGTGAAATGCCCTTTATGTGAAAGTAGTTGTAGGGCTTAATCGAACATACGTGAATATTCTCTTTTTTCCTTGTTCATTCCAATTAATTATTAATAAATAGTGTCAATGTCGAATTCTCTTCTGTAGTTATTATTTTTAAATAAGAATATTTAAAAATAATAATTACAGAAGAGAATTCGATATTGTTAGGTAAGTATGCATAAAAATACAAAGCACTTTAAATATAAACATAAAAGACACAGATAGGTCCACTTCACTGCGCCGAGGGCGATTAAGGAAACGAGTCGATTTTCGTACAAGGCACCTCCAGAGTGATGAAGTGAACCTATCAGCTTTAGTATTTAGCATGCTGTTGGGACTGTCCCGTGTTATATGGAATAGGGTTATAGTTTTTTTTTTTTGCGAATGACGGCTGCAAAGCCATCATTCTGGTACTCCACAAACATCCCTGACGCACTGCAGAAGCAGACAAATCCCATCATAATCCTGAAGATATTATTATATTGGATGTGCAAGGTGTCCAGCGATCTTTTGGTATATCTGATACACAGGTTTCTCGTGTACAAGCTTTGGCAATATACCACAACGGGAAAATCTGCGAGTCAACATATTACCTCTGCCTGCCAAAGCCCTGCGCTTCCTTTCAATATCAGCATCGTCTTTAAGGTAGTCGGTAATTATATGCTCTATAGTACTTCAAGCACATAAATTATTCTCCTGGGGGCACGTAAATATAGATAGGACAACAATCGCGCTCGTCCGGTGGTTTAGGGGCAATGTGCAAGTGGAACGCACTCACATTTGACGGCGGTTAGCGTCCATGCGCAAGGGATGCAGCCAGTGTTGCCATTTATTTTTTTGGAATAAGGCTAGATTCAATTTTATTTAATGCTAAATAATGCTTAATCCTGTAAAGTAATAATGCTAAATCCTGTAAAATAATAATGTTAAATAATGCTTTCTTATTGGATTAAAATAAACATATATATGTACATATAATTGCCGTGTTCCATTTTTACTAATTAATACTTCCAAGTACTTGGGAGTAGATCGCAAATGGAACGCCATCTTCGTTCATACGAGCAGATCCTAGCTTGTGAAATTGTATGCAATTTTCAAATTTAAAACAGTTGGAAAACAACGAGTACAAACTACCACAATCGCTAGAAAATATAAAAGCAGCTAACAGAAAAATACCTCTTTTAACTTTTTACACATTATGAGGGCTATTTCTAATTTCTTTACTACGGAAACATTTAAAATAACGATGAAAAAATCAAAGCCACCTATTGACAACTAAATAGCCACCTCATGGCAAAAATGGCGTAACTACTCATGAACTACCTATATTTTTCAAAATATCATTTGGAATCTCACAATTATTTATTTTTAATTGAAGAACAAGTATGCATTTTTAATTGAAGAACAGGAGTAGTTGTTTCCAATGCGTCTGCACTGGTTAGCATTGTTATGATAAAAAAAATACGCCTTATATATCCTTTGTTCTCTTGAAAGCACAAAGGTGTAGAACTAGTTCTAATGTACTTTTGGTCCACAGCGAAATCATTGGCAGCAGGTGGGTTTGCTGCAGGGATTGATCGGTCGACAACGGTTTCGCTCAATGCGGGTAGGCTTACAGTTGACATTTTCAAAATACTCTAGCCTAAAGCGCATATTTGTTGAAATGAGGCAGGATTACATCATGTTTTCAAATGTTAGGTCTGTTCGCGTACTCTATGCATTGTTTGACTGAACACTGAAATCTTTTATGAAAGAGCATGAGATGCTAGATCTAGATCCCGAAAAGTGTCAAACGGTGTAGCGCAAATAAAGCTTAAGATGACTTTATAATCAATATCATTATTTCAAAATCAGGCAACTGTTACTTCTGGTGATCACTTCTAAAGAAATGCCATGAGAGGGACTTTGTACTTTTCATGAATTTCCCCCATCATATGATTCAGAAAGTTTCAATCCGTGAACGCGACTGAAAGCACACTGTGATGATGAGTGCCAGATTATTCCGAAATCTAAATTTAAATGCTAAAAATAATGCTAGATGCTAACTCCGAATTTCTAATGCCGTTTTGGAAAAATAATGCCAGATCTAGCATTCAAAATGCTAAATTAGCAGCACTGGATGCAGCTATATTTAGACAGATCGTGCGTATTGTTATGAATGCTGTATTGTATCTATCAAAAACTGTCTTTCTTTTCGTGGGTCCGACGAAACCCCTAGTTACTTCATCACACAAAGTCCTCAGCCTGATCAAGGCAACTTCTTGAATTTAATTTTCCTGCTCTTCAAACATAATTCAGCTCTTAAAATTCAATTAGAACACTTGAAAAAAGGACAAATGTCATATTTATCAAACATAATATAGAATGAAATCATTGACATAATGGCAAAAGCAGTTAGAAATAGCATTCTAAACGACATCAAAGAAGCCAAATAATACACAAATTCGACTGCACCCCAGATGTCTCGCATATAGAACAAATGAGCCAGGTCATTTGCTGTGTAAGAAAAAACTGGTGATGTGTGAAATTCAAAAAAAAGTTTTATTGATTTCATAGAAGTTGCTGCAAAGACAGGAGAGTACATTTGTCAACAGATTATGGAAAAATTGACTGTTAATAGCTTAGATATTAGACAATGCCGTGGGTAATCTTATGATAATGGGTCCAATATGGCTGGCACCTATAACGAAGTGCAAGCCAGGATTGCCGAAAAGATGAGCTGGCCGAGTTCGAACCGTATTTGGCTCAATCCTTAAATCTTGTCGGTGTCTATTCTGCCTCATCATGTCCGGAAGCAATAAACCTATTTGAAGTAACTCAAAAAGTATATTGCATTATTATAGGTTCCAATAATCGGTGGGATACTATGAAAAAATATGTTGATTCCAATTTAAAATGAAGCAGTAAGACGAGATGGTCAGCGAAATATGTCGCTGTGAAAGCCCTCTTAAATAATTTGTCGGAAGTGGTGGCATGATTGGAGGAAGTTGAACAAACTTCTCATGCTCCGGAAGCAAAGTACGAGGCAGGTTATCTCTTAGATGCTTTAAAGAATTTTAAATTTATTCTGAACTTTACGAGTTGGGCAAATATTCTCCGCGAAATCAATCAAATAAATGTTGAAACTCAAAAAGAAGATATAATTCTTGCGTGTTTCGTCACTTTAATGAATGGCCTGATGAAAACTTTGCAAGAAGTGAGAGACAATTCAATTGAATATTGGATAGAAAAAGCCAAATAAGTTGCTGAAAAACTTGGTGCTGAATCTATTCTGCCAAATAAACGAATTCCGAATTTGATTGCAACAATTTGATTAGATGTGTCATGAGGAATCACAAAGACTTTAACCTGTTCAACTCTTTGCTAGGGCAACAATGATGGTATTTGATCGAATCTTATCAGAAAATAAAAAGAGGGTTGATAGTGCTACCACGTTGAATTTGAATTTTGCATTTCTCAATTGTACTGAAATTCTGAATACGTCAGCTGAGGAACTGCAAAAGCAAGGAGCTGATCTTGGACGAAAATACGAGCAAAATTTAAGTAAAGTGAAATTCTGCAAGGAACTCTACGTTTTTAAAAAAATATAAAGGTATGAAAAATGCTAGCGCTTTCGCGAGTTATTTGGTTTTGACATGAGGTAATTGTGGGAGACTTTTAGTTGCAGTGCTGGTAAAGTGTTGCAAGCACTAAGCAGTTTCTTTGTTTATGTTATGTCACACTGCTTTCAAAATTTTGCAGTATTAGACTTTCCTAAATCTTGAAATCTATGCAAGTGGTAGTCCTGAAATTTTTCCTACTCTATGAGTTTAAATGCATTGGTTTTGCACTCGAAACAGATTGGAGCACGTGTGGTAGAATATGCACTCAAAATCTGCACGATTCTTCTATTGTTCATCGAACACTAGTATTTCTAGCAATTCAGGTGCGCTAAAGTTTTTACTAATGTTCGAAGAAGAACATTAGTATTAAAATCACTTTGGCCAAAAATTCATATTTCTATATATATATATATATATATATATATATATATATATATATATATATATATATATATTTATATATATATATATATATATATATATATATATATATATATATATATCATCAAAAAATTTCAGTGAAAAAATCTCAGGAACGCGCCATCCGATTGAACTGAAATTTTAAGGACACATTGGGGTATATGCAGAATAGTGCCAGGTCTCAGAAAAAGTTAAAAATCTTTAACCCTTTGGCGCCGGCGGCCATTTTAGTGATATTTTTAATATACCTATTATTCCGTACACAATTAAGTTTTGCAAAAATAAAGTTAACAAAATAAATTTCGAACGTGTTTTACATGTGAACCAGATAATGTTTTGGAATTTTTTAACCCCATGTGTGCGCTGGGTGCCTAAAAAGAGAACGGGAAAAATTGAAAATTTTTAAATTGCGATAACTTTTGACAAAGCTTTTCAATCATTACCAAATTTTCAAAACATATTAATATTATTTACTTGTAAATTCGTGTAGCTTTTAATGAGCGTGCTGGCAACCCTAGAGCTGGGGCAAGCACTGAAAGTGAAAACCTCCAAATTATCGTCTCTCTTGAAAAAATACCGTTTCTTCAAAAAAAAGCCACTCATATGTAAATATCGTGCTTTTTTTACATAGACCAAAAAAAAAATTTGATATGTATAACGGGCACGCCTGGTAACCCTTGCCCAATTTACCTATATTTTTAGCATCAAAAACTTCTGTTCACGGAAACTCACGATCCGATGAGCAAAATTAATTGAAATTTACAGAATGTATTGGTCTTAAATAGGGCCAGGTCTGATAGAAGTGATTTTGAAATGCAGGCGATTCTGTGCCAGTGGTGCCATCTTGAAAAATCACTATAAAAGATAACTGCTTTTAGCCCTATAAATTCTGATTGAATCGTTCGATTTTGACGAAATTCACACAGTAGCTGGACCTTACTTTAAACCACGTTTGGTAAAAATTTGGTTGAAAAATTCGGTTGGAGCTGCCAGCTATGATAATTTTGGTGTCTTAAATTTGAAAAAATAAAAATTTGGAAGTGAAAACATTCAAATCATCGAATATCCTAAAAATGTCCGTTTCTTACAATAAAACCAATCTGTATACAAATCTTATGCTTTATCTACACGTTCAAAGTAAAACTTTGGAAATTTCATGTCGAACAAGAACGGTAACCCTTTCCCAGTTAACCTATATTTTTAGCTTCAAAAACTTCTGTTCACGGGAATTCACGAACCAATAATCAGATAGCATTGAAATTTACAGAATGCATTGGACTTAAGTAGAACCAGGTCTGATAGAAGCGATTTTGAATTGTGGGCAACTCTGTGCCAGTGGTGCCATCTTGAAAAAAAAACTGCTTTATGCCCTATGCAATGTGAATTGGTTACCATATTTTCATGAAATTGACACAGTAGCTGCACGTTACTCTAAACTCTGTTTGATATAAATTTGGTTGAAAAATTCGATTGGTGCTGCCAGCTATGGTAATTTTGTGTCTTTGGTTTTGAAAATTCGCTCAGGAAAATAAAACTTTTTGCCCTATAGCTTCCAGTGCAGTCATGGAATCAATACGAATTTCATACAACTAATGGAACCTATTATAAACATTATTCAGGCCAAATTTGGTTGAAAAGCCTCGATAGGGTGTCCAGCTATTGTTGGTTTTGTGTTTGTTTGCAATATCTTTATTAAGCGGTTTTATCGTAGAATTTTCAATTGGTAATGATATTGTAGTGACAATAAACAGCAAATATTAAGTTTTCGATTATTTGAAAAAACTCGCTGCAGGTAACCCTAAATTTCTTTATACTCCTATAACTTCGAATGTAATATAATAACGTGAAGAAGATGTGATATATTCTTGGCTTTGATACTGGCGAAAGGTTGCCAGCACGAGTCGGTTGTGCTACTTTTGTATCTATAAATGCTTACAGTTAGTATTCATACCGGAAACATTTACAATGAAAATAAATAACCGATGTTTCAATTCCCAAAGTTCTGCAAATTTTTCGGATCGCAGCCCCAAACACCAACTTCAGTTACAGTGCTGCAGGCACTGAGAATTTTCTTCATTGATGTTATATGAGATGCTGCTTTCAAAGTTTGGTGAAATAAGCAACTGATAACGAATATAATCAACAAGTGTTTTTCTTTCATAAACTTTGAAACCCATACCAGTGGTAATATCTGAAACCTTCTACCATATGAGTTATAATGCATTCTTGAGACCAAAGTAAAACGTGGCATTTGAAACAGTTTGGCCGTAATAAGCAGCTCATATGGTGGAATATTTACTCAAAACCTGCACGATTCTTCTACTGTTCTTCGAACATTAGTGTTTCTAGCGGTTCAGGTGCGCTAGAGTTTTTTTATATACAAGATAGATCAACAAGTCGCAAAAAAATCGCATTTTTCGTAAGCAACTGGATATGCCAACATTTGAAAAAGCTTTTAAATAAACAAGATTCACGTTTGTAAATACATATCAGGATAAATAATGAAAATAAAGGAAATAGTTATTTTTATACATCGTGATGGTCTACGCCTCGAATCTTCTTTAAGGAACGGAATTAAGAAAAGAGATGATGATAAAAATGTTCACTTATAGTTCAAGAATTTCACTTTCAACAGAATCAGCAACATTCAATTGAACACCAGCTTTATAGAGCAGCAAAGATTGCACTTTGAATCAATATTTACCTCTTCTTTTTTCTTTATCTCAGAACTAATGTCAAAAATATCAAAAACAGATAGTTTTTACGTTATACTAATATGTTTCGAAACCAAAAAATTTACATATTCTTTATTATATAATAAATACTGTCGAACAATTTTTATAAAATATTTTTTTTCATTTCAGACTTTAACTACATACACAAGCCATCGCCTTGCAAATCAAATCTTTTGCTTGTGTCAGTTTTCTGGATACATAATAAACATTACATCACAAATAATGACATATAGCAAGCATATTGTAACTAGATCCCTGACAAACATCACTCTCATCCCCGCAACAAATCACCAATAATCAATACCCAGCGCATCATAGACAAATGGATCATTTAACAAGTACACAATCAGCGCTCGGTGCTCCATCAACTCTTCCGCTCTCTTTGCCAACAGTATCAGCTAATCAACTGGTTACTGGATCATCATCGCCCGTTCCCATCCACCATGCCAACCCTCAAGGACTCCTATCGTTTCTAGGTCAGAACACAGCTCCAACGTCACAACCACAACAACACCAACTCCAGCAAGCTACCATCGCCACAACAACAACATCTCTGTCAGCTTCCTCATCGCCACGTAAAAAAGGACGTCTCCAGCGTTCCGAACGACTTCAAAGCGATTCGAGTGCATCGTCGTATGCATCGTGGGAAGCATTGGTCCGTGAGAGTTTCGGTCAAGTAGCGTGGCCAATTAAAATAACATCGTGGGAATTAGTTGACGATCGTATTCAAATCGTTCCGACCAGGTGAGTACGCCCATTCAAAACAGTATGCAATTACCAAAAAACAGAAAAGTGGATCGCATTAAGTCCTTGGAATTTTCACGGTTTCTCTGCAACTCAACTGATCCGAAACTAAGCCACAATATATAAGTGTACAGAACAAAGACTTTTGCTTGTGGCTTATATTTCTAATGCTTTCATGGATATTAATGTTTATTTTCAGCAACATTTGAAAATTTCACAATGATTATGGTGGCAAACAGCACGTGTATTTTCCGCGGATTTTTTTCTTTCGATAACAATTTTTTAAATTTTAATTCGGAATATGGATCATTCAACAGGAATTTCACAATTCCGAGAGCAAATAAAAATTTGATGAGTAAATCTCAGCTTCAAGCCTGACTTCACAAAAACATGCTGAGTGGAAAATGTTGCAATCAATTTCGCTAACATCTGTTAAGCTATTGAGCGTCCACTGTGGACTTTTCAATTCCCAGAACTTATTTGAATATTTTATTGGTGACAAGGTAGCGTGATTTCAGTCGATAGATCCATGAAAAAGTTTAGCGTTATTTAAGTAGCTGAGAGATGAAAGCGATTCAAAGTTATCATGGACGAGCTCAACTTAGAAGCAGGTTAGAAGTTATGTCCATTAGATACTACTTTTCATGTTTTTAACAATGAACAAATTTAGAGACATAATAGCTGGTTTTTTTATTCATTTGTTCATTAGCTGGTTTTTCAATCACACTTTTAGTATTTGTCTTGCATTAAATTTTTCATTTGAAATAATGGTCTTCATTCTAATTTTTTCTTCCCAACGCATCAATCACCCAGCACTCATTTACACTCTCTTAGTCTTGACTACAGTTAATTTTCACTAAAAATCCCATTCGAAAGTCAGATATAAATCAAATGGACCACATGCCTTGCATAACTAACTACGAAAGTCCTTATCTCATATCCACATTCCATAAATCAACCGCCACTCCGTCTAATAAATCCCACTTTGCCTATCTTCTTAAGGTCACTAGACTCACCGACAAACATCTTAAGCATGCAAATCTCCTCACAACTTTCACTTGCCACACGCATCAAAGCAGTAAATAGCCTCAAATTACTTGAAATGTTTCAAGACCGGCAAGTTTCGTCCGTCGAGAAGCATACAAATTTCAGTAATTTGTTAGCCCTCATGTTCTGAGCTCTCTCCGTTCTGTTTACGCATAAGGACATAAGCCTGTATGATAGCATGTATGGTACTTCGGAATAGAATCCTGAACGAAAAGTTTCGAATATCCATTAGATATTACAACTTGCGAAAGTTTCAGCTGGGACGGATGTCTAAGAAAAGTGTATTTGTGTACTTTGTAGTAAATGCTGTTGGTCCTGAAAATACCTATGTAGGCCATATTATTGTACCTTGTACGGGTATTTATTGCAACACAGATGATTTTATGGAAAAAAATTGTTGTTTTGTCAATGTGAAAATTTAATTTGAATAATTGAGTTGGTGGTTGTTGTTGTTGTTGCTTTTGTTGGTGATTCCGATGAGAAGAGGGAGTTGATTAATGGATATTTAATTGCGATGATTGTTGTGTTGAGATAATTTTTGATAACCTGTGGAGGCTGCAATGTGGCAGTCTATTGGGGATAGCCCTGTATGTTTCGAGTTTGTCGAGTTTAATATGCACTCTCTCCGTGGACTACAAGGCACAAACTCTATTTCGACCCAGATGCTGTTAATCATTAATGTTCCAAGCAATTTGTACCTTAAGCTAAGCAGTAAGTTACTTCGAGTGAGACATAACAACAGTCGAAAGAAGGCTTAAAGTACGTTAGCACTGCACTTTTAAATCAGGTAGATTTAGTGCTGACAACTAAATCAGGTGAGATGTTCGCACATGAGAGTAGAAGTGGCCTGCTCCACCCTTCTGGCCCTACATTCCTGTCTGTGTAATATGACAAAAACGCACTCTTTTTTTTCTCTGGCTTGGGTCTGGTTGGGCTTGGCGGTAAAAATTCGTTGTCAAATGAACGCGCTGACGGTTATAGTTTACGTGGAAATTATTTAAGACGTCAATAATTGTGTTGTAATGCAGATATTTTCAACTTGATTAGTGATTTCCGTTTACAATCAGATTGGGGTTTTGTGTTTTAGTGCGTGAATTGCAAAATAGCTAAAAATTTAGACAGTAAAATGAAAGAAAAGTGTGTAGATAGCTCTTGCTAAAATAAGCAAAGTTTCAGCGTGGTTGGTGTGTCATTTCACAAAAAAATTATTGAAAATGTATGTAATGTGGGCTAAATTTATCCTAGCGAGAAAAAATTCCGCAAAAATTTCAGGTTTCGTCTAAAGTGAAAAGTTTGTGCATCGATTAATTGTTTACCATAGTTGTTTACACTGTCGGAAATGACTTTTGCATTGCCATGATTACTATGGTTTTGGTCAATGGCATAGATCATTATATTTTTATGAAGCTAGAGAAAATTAAGAACCTAAGCTGCTAAAATAATTAAAAATCTAACAGCTCTGGAATAAAATATTGAATAAGTTCTCAGCAGTTTCAAATTTAGTACACATTTGAGAAGTAAAACCAACGAAATCGAAACCAAAAATGACCTAATTCCGCCAAAGCCGATCCCAAATGCAGCTGCAAAAGGCGGAGGGAAACGAGATAAACATGTGTGCTTGGTTTCAAAAATATGCTGCTGACGTGCAATTCGGGAAACACTTACCTACGTGAAAGTAAGCACATGAGCATTGTGACAGTGTCAGAGCATATAGACTAATAAATAGCATGGAAAGCGCGTGATTTGCGAGATAAATCAAGAAATTATCCCACAAATTGCGAAAAATAGATAGCAGTACAAGATTTCGAAAATCGAAACAAGACAAAAAATTCCCGGTAATGCTACGATAAGATACGTTCTTCCATTCCCACTAGGCAATATACATATACTTTGCAAAACACCTTTTTAACGATTGGCGTTTTATGCATCATTAATTTTCTTAAAACCTAGTCTGTGTATTAAAGTGGTCGGCAATAAGATAATAGACGCGGAATACTATTTTCGATACCGTTTGGAGAATAAAAAGAACATCTCTATTACGTTTATGCCATCCACTAACGACAATGTTGGCTGGTGGTAGCGAATGTTCTCTGCGTTTATTATTTCTTGATGGGATCTTACCTCTCATTGGTCGATTGTCAGGGCCGAGAATATGCTTCTCTCACTTTCGCATATGATAAAATGAACTTATTTGGTTTTAGCTCTGTTTAGGCATACATTCACATTTTGTATCAGGGCCGAGAATATGCTTTTCTTACTTTTGCATATTGAAAAACGTACTCTTTGTGTGTGGCCTCTTTTCAGGCACCAGCTGATCCGTAAACCCTCACCATCATACCCTTCTCACCCATCGTAAAATATCGCGCTTTCAGTGCTATTTATTAGTCTATATCAGGGGTTTTCTCAGGAATTTTTCATGGGGGGTGTGTTCAGAATTTTAGGAGGGGTGTCCCTTTGGAACAAAGGACACAAAGATCCCTTTGTGTAGGAAAATTGTCCGTGTTAGGGGGGGTGTGTGCACTTTCCAGGGGGGTATTAGGGGAGTGTTAGGGGGGGGTGTAGGAAAATCCCTGGTCTATATACTCTGACAGTGTTTCAAAATTGTGCTAAATTTCAAAACTTAGGTCAGTAATAAAATGTGTAATGCTCAAATTATACTCACTCTGTACGCATGTATTTTAGAATCAGTAGACAGGTTAAAGAGAGAGAGTTTTGTTTCAAGCAAGAACATGAAAGCAAATATACAGACCTATGCAGATGCAATATTTAACGTATTCAAAGCTTCGCGCAAAGCGGTTGCCCTTGCTCAAATCTCAAAAAATTAAAGTAACTACGCCGTAGTCATTTTTGCGTTTTTACTGATTTTCGAAGAAAATGTAGTATTAAACTTGTTTTGCGGAAAATTTATATATATATATATATATATATATATATATATATATATATATATATATATATATATATATATATATATATATATATATATATATATATATATACATATATATATATATATATATATATATATATATATATATATATATATATATATATATATATATATATATATATATCAGCAAAATGATTAAGGGAGATAATCTCTGAAGTACCGATCCGATTGTGCTGAAATTTTCGGAGAACATAGATGTATATAATAGGTAGGTCCATGATTTGCTAGAATTCAGATATATTTAACCCTTTGGCGGTGGTGGTCATTTTAGTGAATTTCCAGGTTCTCATATATTTCCAAGCAGTGTAAATTTTTGTTAAAAAATTACTGGGAATGAAAACTTATTATGTTTTAAGCTTGCTAATGATAAAGAATTGAAAATTTTGTACCATTTGTGGGTGCTGGGTGCCTAAATGTAGGCAAGGATTTTTTTTCAAATTTTGACTTGTCATAACTTCTGAGCACACATTAGTTTTCAAGACAATGCGGGTAACCCTGTAACTACGGCAAGCTCCTCAAACAAAATCCTTCAAATCATCGAGCCTCCTGAAAAATTTTATTTTTTTGACAAAATCTTCAAATCATTGATCAACTTTATCTTTTGTCCATCATGTTAAATTAAAATTTACAAAATTCCGATTTGCACAAGAACGGCAACCAGGAGTTTTTCAATATGGCTGCTTCTGACGATAGTTGTTCCCTTCGTTTGAGCATGTACATATTAGGAAATTTCCAATATGGCGGCTTCTGACGAACGCTATTCGCTTCGTGTGATCGTGTTTATACTGGAACCAATATGGCGGCTTCTGGTGATCACTGTTCACTTCGTGTAAGCGTGAACATGCAAGGAAGTTTCCAACATGGCTGCAAGGAAATTTCCAATATGGGGGCTCCTGGCAATTGCTGTTCACTTCGTGTGAGCGTTCAAACATGCAAGGAGAACAGTGATTGTCAGAAGTCACCATGTTGAGAACAAATCTCAATCTATGTCTGCTTAAGCCAGGCCGCTGAACCAACTTGTATGGTTACACGAAATCTCGATTTTAAACCGGTTTTAATCCGAATTTCGTGTTGCCGTAAAATGTTATCCGGTGATCTGGTTTACACATCCAAAGAAGTTCAAGTGCGAATTTCGTGCATGTACACAGTGTGCGCATACATACATGGAATTTATCCACAAGCTCACCAAATTGGGTATACTTCTAATCCCAATTTGGGATCTCATATAAAAACGCTCATACAATGTGGTTTGATATGGGGATTAAGATTGAAACAGTGTGAAGCAAACGAAGCCAAGTCTGATGAATACGGTGGGTGGGGCCACAATTCCCAGTCAAGTGATGGGGCATTGTCGCGCTGCAAAATTTCTTTTCCACGTCTTCTGATCCATTCTGATCGCTTTTCTATCAATGCATACGTTTAAATTGGTTAATTGTGTATTCAAATATATTCATTTTTACAACCTGATGTATAAAACTCTTCCTCTCGTGCCTGGAAAGCAACACTACGCAGAGAGTTTTTCACTTTTTCAATTGCCTGTCATTCAGTTCATGTGCTACAAATTTTCTTGCCATCTGAATATGCTGCATGGCAAGTAAGTGATCGAAAATCGGTCGGCAAACATTTGATCTCTCGATCTTTTCTTGTTGTGTTTGAGTACTCGTATCTTCTTCACCCAACAACGCTTGTAATCTGGCATCTTCGAATTTTTTAAGCTAACCTGGACGCTAAACCAGCGCACCCAAGAATCTTCAGTTGACACATTTTAACCGTAGGTTTCGCGAATTTACAATGGCTTTCACTCGCGTTTTTCTTTTGATCAAACAAGAAAAGCGATACGTGTCACAAATTGGCTCATTATTTTGCTCAAAGCTCGAATTTTTTAGCACACGAAAAAATATTACACTATCTGTCAATCGATCAAATAACAATTGCGTTTTTACAGGTAACGACATAGAATAAAACGACACTGTGAACCAACCATTGTTTCCAGCATCATCTTTTAAAAAAAGTATAAATTGTAACTGCCACAACTGGCAAGTTAATGAAATATCAGCCTCTCTTATTCTCTCATATTGATATAAAAAAAAGGGACCTAATCTAGCAACTACACTGAAATTGGCTAAGAACCAATACAATTTATATCTATTCCTTTATAAAATCTAAGTGAAGAAGTCATTTTATAGAGTAAGGTTTCTCTATTATGAGGTGCGTTTTTTTGCACACCCGAGAAGATTAAATTTTAATAAGTATATTGAAAATTATAATAATAGTGACGCGACATGTGCAGGATATGTCCCGTCACTGATGCAGAAAATGTTAAGCAACGGTTGTTTATGGGCCTTTATGTAGAGTGTGCTGATAACAGTAAGAGTGTTCAAAACGGTTCGGACCACTGCTGTTGACTATTGTGCAACCGTTTCATTTAAATGAATTGGCTTAGCACTCCGTAATTGACAATTATTTTACATCAAATCTTGTAGTGTGCACATTTTTTTTCAGCGTTTCAATGCACATTACATTGTAGATTATTTCATATGCAAGTTTCATGTCTGATTTCGATTAAAACCTAGATAAGATTCCATATAGGTTTTTTCTATGTGTGATTCTAATTTATGCCTAGTACTATACTCTTCGCGAAACGAATTCAACGGTCAAATCCCATACAAAAGAGCCTTACTGACGAATTGAAAAGCTCTTTTTGTATGGGATTTGACCGTTGAATTCGTTTCGCGAAGAGTATAGTACTAGGCATTAACAACCAACCCAAGCGAAAGCTCAGCGAATGTAACAACATTTAACAACAACGTGCTGCTAGATTGTAAAAAAAAATGCAGCTGGACGAGCTTATAAATGCTAGTTGGGTTCATAATTGATGAGATTGGATTTGCTGTTGCTTTTCGTTTTCCCTTGTCAAAGCAAATAAGAACATTCACGTTGACATACTGTTTCAAACCTTTGATTTATATTTGTTTAAGTCATCCAACGAAATTCGGCGACACAATAGGCGACATGACGTTAAAGCCTTCACAGTCGTAGCGGTCAACGATTTTCATAAGCAGTAGAGAGTCTTAGTGACATAAACAGAGTCTCTTTGAAAATGATTTGAGTCAAAAAGCCAATGAGGTCTGAGACCTAGCAAACTATTGCTCTTTGAATTTATCTTCAACTTAAGGCTTTTTTTATTATATTTTTTTGAATTTTCGAAGTCGATGATTCATCAGTAGATGAACTATTTTCGTTTCCTATGTCTTTACGTCTAATTCTGCAGAAACATATCAAGCGATGTACTTTCATCCTTTTTCTCTCTCTTACCTCTACAGTTTGACAAATATCCATTCTTGGTAACTTATCTTTTTTCTCAATTTTAAATGATATATTTTCTTTTTCAAACTCATTTTATCTGTTTTGTGTGGATATCTTCGAATTGTGATCAACTAGTAATTGACGGATTATTCTTTAGCCTCTGACGCGAACTCAATTCTTAAAAAATGAGTAAGCTATAAACATCAGAACCAAAGCCTCTTAGACTGCTTGTTTCGGTTTTTTCTATTCCTAGATATTTACAAGCAATTTCACTTAAATTCACTACTTTTTACATACATGCGTGCATCGTTCTGGTGCTGTTGACTTAGTCAGCCCTTATTTTTCTGTAGAAGATCATAATAAACACGTGATTTTATTTCCAAAGCTCTTTTGATTTGTTTCGATTAAATCTTGTCTTCTAAACTTCATTTCAAATCAATTCAGTCAAGTAGACCTTGTGAGATATTATCGATTTATTTTTCGCATACGGAAGCTTATTTCTATCAATCTTTACGGCTTTTGGGAATGACTAGAATGGGCTATGTTTTATAAACTGGACCTTCTTCTTCACACTTCTTTTGATATAATTCAACTGATTTCATTCGTTTCTCAAATCAAAAATTTGACTCTATAAATCGGAGGTGAAATGTACCTTTGCAATATCGAGTCCTTCTCGAGAAACTAAATTATATCTTTAGGGAAAATTGATGTTTAAATTAAAAATTTAGGTCTTTTCTTGTTTTGAGTTCTTAAATTTGGCATCTAAACTAGATTTCAATTCCCACCAAAACAAAATCAATCAAAAACTAGTATCTAAAAACCGTAAAAGCACATAAAAAATTCCAAGCGCCCAACGTGGGGCAACATATGCATAAGGTAAAAACGTTCTTTGGAAACATTTTTTTCGGTTTAAAGATTTAGTGTAGATAAAGACTTCATTCGCAATCCATGGGAAAATAAACATTGTAACATAATAATTAGCAAGCATATAATGTAAGCACAGTTTGACTTTCAATTACTTTTGCATCACATTTCTTCTCAACTTAAGTACCAATTTGTTACTCAGTAGTCATTTTAATAACAATTATAAAATGCATTGCATAAATATAAAATGTGATTAATTATAAAATGCATTGTTTAACTCAAATAATTAACGACAAATATTCGAATTCCATACCTCATCAACAACATTAAAATGCAAGGATATTTTGCATTCATCTACCTTCTTTGACTCTCACATCATCCCTGTAATGATTTGTTGGCTTTGATCCGTTCGAATACGTAATTAAAGCACATGTGACACTATTTACACGTGCATATCTCACCACGTATAACCTGATATAGTTCCTCATTCCAACATGGATCGGTATCATTAGCAACGCCACCACAGCATGACAATCAACCAAGCTACGAGTGAACGAGAGCGCATCATTCAAGCTGAAGGACATTTCAGGCCTCCATAAATCTCTGCGAAATATCACAAGGTCAAATAAATCGAGTATTGAACACTGACCATTCAACAAAAGCTATGCAGGATGAAATATGTGTATACTTCGGCTCGTATTCCACCCACAATACTCAATCATCATCGAAATGACGTTGAATACGGAACCCAGTGCGAGAAAAATTATCCTTCGAAGAACAACTGCTATGTGGTGGCAGTGAGTTCGTGTTCCGTTAACTGAAAGTTGACTATTGTTGTAAGCGTCAGCATACTCGTTTTCTCTTAGGATCATCCTGACCAGTCGGTTAAGCTTTTCGCTACAGATGGTACACCCTACACACACACACACATATATATATATATACATGTTCACCTGAATTGATGAGATAGAATATCTTATCATATGTGCATCTATACAAGTCATCATTGAATCACTGGGATCGAATAAGCACCGATAGCGATGATCACATCAACACAGTGCTAAAGCATTGAATCAGGTGTTAGATGGCTGACTGACTCTGAACGACTATGCTCTTCATATCGAAGATAAAAATAGTTCATGGTATCTAAGTCAAATGAACTATACGTCAGTTTCAGCTAGAATTAATATATATTCGTTCATATACATTAGACCATAGCTATATCCACTCTTGCCACATAAAATTCACCAATGTACACTTTGCGGTCGTTGCTAGTGACCTGAGTCCACCACCTAATCGCCAGCTTCTCGATATTCTTCTGGGTCACAAACAGTTTTTCATCATCACATCGCAACAGCTATCTCATCTTGCGCGATTTCGATGCATATATTCTTCGGTAGGCAAAGTAGTCTTGGCTAACATTTCACTGATTAAACCATACGAAATTCATTCACATTATTTCAAATCTTTGAAAAAAAAAGTTTAATTAATCCGAGTGTCCTTGCGAATATGTTTATTAGTATCGGTCGAAAAACTCAATATATTGTGGAATTAATTTAAACAGTGCTGTAATTGGAGTTTTTATGTTGTTGTTTTTTCGAGTTTTCGCAAGTTTTCCTGTTTTTTCCGGATCCGGATATCGAGAAAAACACATAAATTACAATAATAACAAGCAAAGTGGTGTATTTTTGTGTATACTCATTCATTTCAACGAGTTGAATCACGTTGAATGCACAGTGCATAAAATGTGAAATTATTGTGGTTTTCCGATGTAAATTAGGCTGGTGGATGTTGGTGTTGCTGGTGGTTTCGAACTGTTGGTAAAGTTTTAAGTGATCGAGATGATTATTGGAATGGACGCCTAGTGTAAATTTACCAAAGTATTGTTTCAAAGTGGTTTTCGGCATAATGATAACTTGTAGTGAAAGAGGAGTGAAATATGGATTTTATGTAATCAAGGGTTTAATGTTGTGCTGGTTAGCATGGAATTCGCAGTGGCAAGCTATTGCTGTTATGACATCCACAAAAACAGTGGTTTTATAGTTGTGGGTTTAAATCGATGACCTGAATTGATTTTCAATATAATTTGCGTAAATTAGCATCACGTGCTAATGAAAAGAACTTTTTAAATTTGTCTTGTTGTTTTTATGAAACAAGAGTACTTAATAAAGAGGCACAGTATTTAACACATGATTTTTAAATTAGAGCCATACAATTTTTACTGGTAGTTTCAATCTGACCAAAAGCTTTACCTTATAGAAAGAAATATAAGAAACTTTGCCTTATAGAAAGAAGTCATAAAAAAAAAAATATTTTTCGACAAATTTTGCTCTAATTATCAGCACATCTATCTCAGGGCCACTGAAGTAGCTTCAAATGCACCAATTGTGACGGCAGTTATACTTACAGTCATTGTGTGTGCTGAAGAGTGCACAAAACTATCAGCTATCTATTTTTTCGAACGGTTATTATAACTTAATTTTTTACTTCTACTCAGGCTGAGTGTACCTGGCGTACTTCAGGCTTGCATTTTTAGCTACCACACGCATTTGCTGACATACTTTCGAGAAAACTGTGTTAATCGGAAGAACTCTGGAATTTTAAAAAAATAAACCAAAGAGCTTTAACAGCTCTTTGAAAATTATTTGTGATGTGAAGAACACTTCCAGATTTGAATCAGGTGAACCAAGTCATGTAAGAACGTCTTTTATGAACTCTTACATCTACAATAAATTCAAATATCATGTGAATTTGAAGATTGTTGAGACGCTATAATATCAAATGGACTCGATAGTAATTATTTTATTATACCAGTGTAAACGATTTCTTTGCTAAGTTTTGATGTTATCACCCTGATCTGCTGTTTTGCAAAAAATGAACCAAGCTCTATGAAAATGACATCAAATACACTTTAAGCATCCATGTTTTAATCACATAAAAGCACCTGTTTTTTTACTACTTATTATTAAACTGTTTGAAATTTTCTTTAAGTGCTTTGAAAAATTCGCATTAATGACATTTTCTGGGTTGAGGTCATCCCCATGAAAGACGTATCTTCTTTCATTATGCCTGAATGTTTTGACTAACAAATAACGAAGCTCAGTCTTAGGACTCAAACTTGCAGTTTGTAGCTGATATAAGCTTTAAATTGTATATTTTCGAGAATAACGAAAAATAACTGAGCTGTATTTATTTTTTTGACCAAGAAATAGGGCTTAAATAATATTTTGTTGCCTGGAATATGTGTCGTAAAAAGTTTTTTGGAAGGAGCGAAAAATTAATTGAGACCCAACTAAGTGGTTTTTAAGTTTTGAGTGAGTACTGAGGAGGAGGTTTGAAGAAGAACGTTTCATCAATATAGGCATTCCGCAGGGATCAATTCTTGGACCAGTATTATTCATTCTATATGTGAATTGCATTCAACATCTCCAGCTGTCTGGCAAATTAGTCCTTTTTGCTGATGACACACTTCTTTTATATTCTGAAAAGGATGAACAATCTCTTGAATATAAAATTAACAGAGATTTAGAAACATATCAAGTGTGGCTCAGGCATAGCAAACTGCTTATAAACGTTAACAAAAACCAAGTACATCATTTTCCAGCAAAAAAATAAATATACTATAAACCCCTTTATTCAGATAAACGGAATTCGTTTAGAAAAAGCTGAATCAATCAAATATCTTGGCTTAATCTTAGATGAGAAAATGTCATGGTTACAACACATTAACCACATCAGACATAAAGTAGGACCAATGATTGCAGTCTTAAGAAAATTTGAGTTCTTGGAAACTAAAACAAAATTAATAATATTTAATGCTATATACTTTATAAATATACTTTCAACTATCACATACGGAACTATTTTATTGAGTCAGATATCAGAACATAACATCGAATTAATTGGAAGACTTATTTCGAAAGCAATTAAAATTATATTTAGAATGCCAACTCTAACACCAACAGTTATTGAGTACACTCGAACAGGATTACTAAATATACAACAATTAATTAATTTTGAAAGGGGAAAATTAATTTTTAACATCCTGAACAACAATCTGAAGTGGTTTAACATCCCCCGCACTGTGTTAGAAATAACTAACCGAGAAACCAGAACTGCTAGAAATCTATCTCTTGCAATTCCAACAACGGACAGATTAAGGATGGATCCAGTACAACAGGCTATCGCATACTACAATTCATTACCGAACTCGGTAAAATTAACAAAAAATAAAATAGAGTTCAAGACATACTTGAAAACTCACATCAAAAACACAAATCCTTAATGAAGAAGATACCAGAGTTTTTTTGTAGACTTTTCTCTGGGCACATGTCAATGAGGACAAAAATATAACGTAAAATATGATATATAATCAAAATTAATAACAATTGTATCTTCCCTTATACCAATTTTCAATTGTCTGGGAAGTACTAAGACGATATGTTTGATAATATATTGATGCACACGGACCGTGCATACTGATTGAGTGATGGAGAGAGTGGAAGGAAGGAGGAAAAAAAAAAATAGCCTTAAGCAATTTCTTAAAGTAATGGTCATGCACATGAGCTGCACTTTTTTGACACATGCATCGACATCTTAACCTTTCAATTATATTTGATTTTAGTAAGTAATATGTATTTGATAGCTCAATTAGTTTGGTTATAAATAAGATGCGACAAAAAGAGAGATAAGAGAGAGAGAGATGTTTTTTTCGTCTACTATTTGGTTTTAATCTAGCAAAAGACAAGATTTAATATCATAAGTTAGCATAAATCAAAGGGAGTTGAACTTACCTACCTACCTACAGTACGTAAGGCTAGATTTAAAAATCAAACACACTCAAAAAGAACTCCGACAGGAATGAATGAATAGCTCGGCTGGTCTCAAACTATTCCTGAAATCTATTGTGCGTGTTACGACCTGGAGCTAAACTCTAATTATCAAAAGGTTTGAATGGATAGTGTTTAGTAGTTTTTTAAACCAATTATATATGTAGCCAAGTAAAATTTGATTCTGGATTACAAACATAGACTAGTCAATAAAAAATTTAGATTAGAATCCTCTAAAACATGAGGCTACCAATAATGTCCCTGGTTCTTTGACGAGTCAATCACCGAATTCTCATAAAATTTTTTTTAAAAAGTGTAAAGTAAGGATTTGTGTGATTTTTTTTTTACTTACTCAATAACTAGAGTTAATATTTTATAGCGAGTGCCGCTATTTATTCCATGACTGATTTTAAACTAACCTCGGTACTAAATTGCCATAAATACATCAAGCATTCGGGCATGTATATTTTCTTAAAAAAAAATTAGTAAAAATCCTATAAAAAAATATTCACTTCTCTTCCGCTTGCATTCAATATTTTTTTAAAAAGACTCTTTTTATAAAAAAAAACGTCAGCTGATAATTGTTTACTTACAATGTCGACAACAATAGTGTGTTGAAATGAAACATATCACCAGTGCATTGCAACCACGTTTGCTTACTAACAAAAATATCCTCACTAATTATAAAACAGCAAAACAAATTCGTTAAAATCTTCACGCCAATCAACCTAATGTAAAACAAACGATCATAAACATCACATGTATCATTAGTGCACGCAGTGATATGAAAACGTTTCGCGCAATCAGTCAGCAAATCAACAGCTCTCACCGAATTCCATAGACGAAACGTCTCTTCGATGATTCCAAACTGGGCTCCCGTTTCCAATCAGTTTAAGGACAATACATTGCCCGACCGTCGAATTTCACGTGTTCGTCCGCGTCGTGCATCATCCGGTGACAGTTTTCTGTTACAAAAGTTTTCCGCTCCTGTTTCCGGGAAATTGGACAGTTTTCGTCGTTTGACTAGTTCTGATCGAACAAAATCCTTGGATAAATCAACTTATCTGACAAGTGTCGTGGAAGTCCCTGAATCTGAGGATGCAACAGGACATAGTCCAGCTGACCACACACCAACATATAGTTCTTGTATCGATTATAGTGGTAGTGATGGGACTGTTGCAACAAGTGCTTTGAACAGTCGAAGATTTTCCCAGGCGCAACGTCTGACGTCGGGCCGTGGCCTGACAGCGAAACAGAAAAGGATACGATTTCGAAGCAACAGCATATGTGTCGATGAACGACAGCGTGTTGCCAACGAAAGGAAAAAGTAAGTTGTTATTTCATAGATTCCCTTTTATTGCTTTCTTGGGTGTGAATTTCGTTGTCATTGCTTTTGTGTATTTGGTCCTGGAAACGGATTTCATTGTTTGCAGATGTTGCATAAGTTTTACATAACAGTCGAGATGCGTATATAGTCTACAAACGTAAGTCTCGATAAAATGTGCAATAAGTTTGCTATCATATTCTAGTTACGATTATAGTATCGTGCCATATGGGGGCTATAAAAAACAGAAATGATACGGTATTGAGATGATTGTTGATTTTCTCGTAATTTCTGTTACTGTGACCGAGACACAATTGCCGGTTGTAAATCTTCTAAGTGTCGCAGTCAGTTGAATTGCGAGTTTCTTGATTGGGACGTAAAATAAATTAGCTTTGTGAAACGATCGGCCGTGAAACACAAACCCAACAGGAATGACGACGCAATTGAATTTATTCAGTGCTATCCAAATCTGACTATTTCTGTAACTAATTGAAGATTGTCTGGAAAGTATTCAGTAGACAGCAGCTGTATCCACAGACTCCATATACATGCTATGAAATTTCTCATTAGACCCATGTCATTCATTCGAAATACTTTCCAACTACGTTCAGCTAATTAAATGAAGGATTATTTCGTCAGTTTTGAAACTTTCATTTCACAGTATACAAAATTTCTATCACCGCCATTCAACCGGAATTATAAGCCCACCCCAAATCTACTTTGGTTACTGATTCTTCGTGTCGCACCAGTTGTATTTTATTTCAAAGTCCGTAATTGGACAAACATCAACCGCATCTAACCACAATTGTAAAATTCGAGACTACCTAGGGATTCAATAGATTCAAGAAGCGTAGTAACTACAAGAAAAGTCGTTTAACTAGTCGCAACCATTTCACGTTGAAAGGCGAACAAAAGAACCTTGGCTTCTGTTCAACTAGTGCCGCAAGTTCACCAATCTCACACCTAACTTTGTTCACTTCTGATTTGCCTGAGGGTAATTACACGGTATTATTTGTAGGTTTTAAAGCTTCATCTTATTCTAGCCTTCTCTTTTCACTTTCACCTGCCTCATTTCTTGTTCGCTTACTTGTCAAAAGTTAAAGTGCTCTCTGCTTGACTGACGCAGAGTTAGACAAATAATTATTAACTTCCTTAGCGAGTCGAATAGCCTTCGCAGTATTGGTCTCTTAGCTGTTACAGGAAATTTCAATTAAAACTTTTCCGTCCGAAATCAGTCGAGAGGCTATCAATATAATCGGCAGGTTTTCAACCCTAATCGTTGCGTACCATTTGTTTATCAGTTGCAAGATTTTAATCGTTTTCGTTTGTAGGAGATTGTGTTTTTCTGCTCAAGAGCTCTGATTTAATCATGTAATTCAGGAAACTTTGCCTCTGTCTCTGAAAGTTTTGTCCCAAGAAACCCAAAAAAGGAACTCATCCATTTCAAATGATTCGTTAATAATTTCATTGAATGATGTCTAAGTCCTTCCTGTGAACGGTTGTCTATCTTTGGGTTCGAGACAAAAACGTCAGATCACAAGATAGATGCAGATCCTTAGCAACTGAGGACATCTTTATCCGGAGCTTCATTGGATATTCGAGACGTTTTCAAATAATCGCGATGAATTTGTGGAATCGGTATTATGTAGTGTGAGTTAGTGTTGTGGATGAGTATAGATGTCATCGACCATTGAAAGACAGCCAGGAGCGTGTAATGTCCTTTTTGATGTGATGCCAAAATGAATGGCGTTGTTTAAACTGTCGTTTGATTGACGTATGAGCGAATGGTTTTGAGAAGAGCATTGAATGCGAGAAAATAGGATGCTGTGTGAAAACTTTGTAGGATGTAAAGGATACGAAGATGGATGGTTGTAGTACTTTGCATAAAAGTAAATATGTAGTGACAAGATGAATGTGGTTTCATTTATGCATATATATGGAATATGCGGTTAAAGATGTGAATTTGTTTGGCTGTGATTGAAAAGTTTTGATTCAGGATATTGAAATGCATAAATTGCGAAGGAGATTGTAGGAAAATAACGATAAATCATCGTAAATGTGATAAATTTGGTGATATTTTTTGAAAGTTTCATTAAAGTATACCTCGTTGAATCTAAGTTGTGGAAAAGCTGTAATAGCAAACATGATGCAATTAATGTTCGGAAAAAGATACCTCCCAGCTCTACAAGTCTGAATCCATTCTAATTTCTCTTTTATTTCATTTTTTTTTTCTAATTTAACTTTTGCTGCCTATGAATGAACAGGACAGAGAGATTAATTTTAAGACACATTAAATTTCGTGTGAACAAAATGCTAGGAAATGCATTAAAACACCTAACTTTCAATTTAAAATGGAGTCTTGACAAAAAATATTTCCAATGTTGTATAATTGATTCGAAATTCTTTTAAAACACTCAAAGCACTTGTAATTATTAGAGAACAACAGATTGAAAGTTTTTATCTAACTTTATCTTACAACAATGTGTTGAAGAAACTATACGAGAAATTTGACTAGAGAAAATTTGATACAGTTAAAAACGTTGTATTTAGCGAAATTATCTTGAATCATCCTTTTTAAACAGGTTTACAGCTTGGAAAATTTTAGCGAAATCAGCGAAATCCGTTAGCATTTTTTAGAATAAGTTCAAACCGGAATGATAAATTCATAGTTTAGTGTCCTCATTAAATGAAACCTAATTGTCCCGCTACAACTCACTTCGTGTCTCGAACACTGGAAGTAGTAGACACTCCATTTTGTTAATTTCAGAAAGAAAAACTAGCCAATCAGAAGCTATTGTTCTAATCTTAGTCCAGTCAAATTAGCAATCAACCTCGGAATGAGAGATAATAGGCTGAATTTTCGTATATACCTTCATTTTGGGGTCTTCAAAGTTGCCTCAAAAGTCTCATAAAATCTCGTGTCTGCGTCGTAAGTTATTCAATGTCAAAAGTGAGAAAAACAGTTTTTTGCGATTATCTTGGTTTCTATTGCTCCAAAGATGTTAGCATCTACTATAAAAATTCTAGAGCATACAATTTGCGACAAATATAATTCGAAACATTTTTTCATGCGCTCAACCGTTTTTGCGATACAGAGCGGTGAGTGCACAGCACTCAGTCATACGTACTGTAATTCAAGGTCAACCGTGAATATCTATGAATATTACTTTGAATTTTGAATTATTTGTATTATTTATCAGTTAATACATTGTATTTAATAACATTTTACATATTTTTAATGTATTCATTTAGAATATTTACCTATTGTGTGGAATTAAAAACTCATTAAATTAAATACTTATTGTACATGTAAATTTATTGAAAGTAGATTTTAAGTAGAAAAATAATTTAGTATCTTATCTTTAAAATGTGTATGTTTTTAGATATAAGACGTAAAACGAGTTTATATATTTTAATTTCATTTTTATTCAGCAGCTGCACATTACTTACGATTTAAATTTAATTGCAGTGAAAATCTATAAATTTTTAATAATTTAAAGAACAAAAGTATTACTTTTCTTCTTTTTCATCGTCATCTTCTGGACGTTCGGGAATCTCTGCATCATTGTCATAATCTTCGTTGCCTTGAATTGGTGTTTCCAGACCTTCCTGAATTTCAGGGTCAAATGCAGTCTCTTGCTCACGGTCACATTGCAATGGAACAGCTTTGAGGCAATCTTGCCCATTACACTAGCCACAAGCTAAAGTGCATTGCAGCCCCGATTTTCTACATCTGCACCATACACCACATCCATTCTAACAATGAAAAAATAGAGTATTCAGTAATGCATCCGAAGCTGGTGGTAATATTATTGTGATTGGCTCCAGGAACTCACTTTGGAGCACCCTACCCCATTCCTGGGCTCAAAATCATGCTCTACCCATTTTTGAACTTGGTAATAGACACGGTTTATATGCTGATGGGCCGCTCTACTTGTCGGTGGAAGATTAGATAACTGGACAGGTTTATAAAGCTTTGGAGATTTAATGAACTGAGTATATCGAAGATGATCGATATATTCCTCAGATTTTGGAACATTGTACATCGCTAGTAAGATCCGAATGCCATTATCGTATAATTGTTGCCTAGTGTGTAGAAATTGGCAAGTTGTTGTAGCGATTTGATGAAAGTTTTTTTTCCTTTTTAAGCATATATTTTTTAGAAATGGGATATTTGTCAAAATTGTTGAAGAATAGATTTGTGTTTTGGCATTACCTTTGCCAACTTTTTTAAAGAAAATGTCTTCTTGATGTAATTGGGTGCGTCCAATTAAAATCACTAGTAAATCTATGTCTTCTGCTATAATGATGGAAATCCTCTCATGTTTGGATTCTTCGATAGCTGTTTCTATGATAAGAACATCAGCATAATCTCTCGCTTGTTTTGTTGTTGCTGAGATCTGACAGTAAATAGAAAGCGGTCACTCGAAAAAAAAGCTTTGACAATGAACATCTGTCTCAAGAATTAACTATATAAAAGGCCGTATTATATACGCGTCTGAACTCTCAAGTATAGACGTCATAGAAAAAGGTCGTATTATAGGAAACCGTCTTCACAGTTATAATCATGATAGAAAAATAAGTATTTAGAAAATTGCACATTTTAAAGATAAAATACATAATTATTTTACTACTTAAAATCTACTTTCAATAAACTTACATGTACAATAAGTGTTTCGTTTAATTAGTTTTTAATTACACAAAAAAGGTAAGTATAATTAAATGAAAATATAAAAAATATGTAAAATGTTAATGAATACAATGTATTAACTGATAAATAATACAAATAATTCAAAATTCAAGGTAGTATTCACGGTTGACCTTGCATTACAGTACGTATAGCTATCGCGAAAACGGTTGAGCGCATGAAAAAATGTTTCAAATAATTCAAATTTTATGTTCTACAATTTTTAGAGTAGATGTTAACATCTTTGGAGCAATAGAAAACAAGATAATCGCGAAAAACTGTTTTTTCTCACCTTTGACCTTGAATAACTTTCCGCAAACACGAGATTTTATGAGACTTTTGAGCAACTTTTAGAACGCCAAAATGAAGGTATATACGAAAATTCAGCTTATTATCTCTCACTCTGAGTTTGACCCCTTATTTATGCTAAAATGACTGGGCTATCTATGATATCGACTATAATCGAAAGTATGCTAGTCTTGAATACGATGGACAGTATATATGTCTTTTTTTACCTATTCTTTAACTCTTACGGAAACCCGAATTTGTATTCAGTGTTTTTAAATGGAAACTTCTAAATTTGTGTCATCTTCTGTTTGGCATGTCTTGAACACCTGTGCTACCTTGTTACTTGGGGCGTGACCTCGTTAATAATGCACTTAATGTTGGCTCCGAAGGCCCAAATACTGTTTCGAGTTTTGGGCTCAGGCCCTCGATATTTATTTTGTTTACACTATTCAGTTTACACTACACAAAACATATCGCACTCAAATACAATATCGAGTACAATACTGCAAATTTTCACTGTACTCAATTTTCGCTTTCCTTTCCATTTCAGCAGTGACTATTGATGATTGATTCGCTCATGTTTTTCCTCGGCTTCTTTGTACTGGAAACAGACTATAATCGATTATAGTCTACCTCCAGTATAAAACTGGAGGCAAAATACAATCGAATCTACTGCTGCCAGATTGGGCGATTTCTCTCCAATTGGGCTATCTTTCCGTTGCATATCGCGACGAAATTTAATTTTGGGCTACTGGCGACTTTTTGGGCTCCACTAACGAGCTCAGGTTTCAACTGCTAAAAATATATAAAGTTGAATTCACAATTGATTTTCTCAATCTTGAATGGAAATCTTTTCACTTCAAGCTTTAAATATACACTTTATGTTTTAAATTCCGGTTGAACCGAATTTTTATTTCTAGTCTATTATTTGACAGTCTGCATAAGGTGGCTCACCAAAAGATTGAGATTTAAATCTGTGCTTGTAAAACTCATAAGCATGAGCAAATGGTCAAAATACAGTGAGCACGGAAAAATTTTGGACAAAAAGCAATGAAGTAAAATCTGCTGCTGGATAAAAAATTGTCAAAGAAATATGCGAGCTCGTTTTTATTGCTATATGTTCCTGCATCGAATATAAAATCATCTGGTTACACTACATACAACGCACCGAAACGCCAAAATGCAATAGTCGATATATGTTTATAACATAAAAACCAAAAGTCGAAATAAAGTGCAACTAAATTTTTTGACATCTTTGATGCGAATGCTACTTCCCTTGAATATCAACAAAATATGTTGCAACGCCTATAAAATACCAGCAAATACGACACAAATAATGAATTCTTCAATTTGCACGTTTACTACATCAGAAAATGAAATTGTAAATATGATTTTCGACTATTTGAGAGATTTGTATATAAATAAACAAAAAATAAATACCCATGTGAAAATGGACACAACAAATTTTTCTTGCATCTAACACGAAAAATGTTTCCCATAATTTTGGCCTCGAGATATTTTGTGGCAGTGTTGAGCTCTTTTGGGTTATTTTAAAAGCCGAATTGGGCTCCTTGAACGAACATTTTCTCACAACACTGATCGAATCCGATTGCAGTCGATCTTCACTATAAAAACTGAAACACATTGAATGTGAAATCTCGCATGGGACGGCGAAATTCAATGCATAATTTCACTTTCGAATATGGTGACCACATTGGCAGCGAAATTTTGCATTGGGCGGAGAAATTCGCTATCAAAAAATTCCAATGTACTGGTTTGTATGGTAGTGCGCACATTGTTAGCAACCGAAATCCGGGCGCATATTTCGAAGCGTCAGAATTTGGCAGTTTGAAATGTTTTCCTTTCGCTCGCAGTGATGCCAACCGCAGTTATGGTAGTTTCGCTGAATTAGGTTGGCACCATGAGCGTAACTGTCATTCGTGAGTGCATTGACAGCGATATTTTCGCAGCCAATATGGTTCACCATATTCGAAAATGAAATTGATCTTTGAATTTCGCCGCCCCACTCGAAATTTCGCGTTCAATGTGTTTAAACCTATAAGGAGATGCTAGCAGCTCGCAAAGTTGCTAGTTTGGTCCTTGGTTTGGCATTTGGCCTCCAATACTCGATGGAGCTATCCAGATCTGTTATTGTTGTTGTTTAATTCATTCTAATGCATTGTTTCCTTTACTCACTCTATCAATGCCAATTTTTATTTTGCACAATCCTATTGACTAAAAAGTTAGCCTCATCTTTGAATATGATTTTTCGGCACTTCGCGTCAAAAATTATCAAAATGACACGATGGTGTGAAACATTTGTGTGAAAAAAATATTCATACGGTGTAAAACGACTAGAAATCTTGGCTTTGATACTTTTTCTTTAGAGTTCTATATTTGCTTCTGATTAGACAAGTGTGTTACACTGGTACATCATCGTATAAATTTCTTACAAAAATTAACCATATCAAGAACTGTCGAAATATGGCCAATCAAATGGTATACAGGAGAAATGGATTAGAAATCGCAGCTGAGAAATGATCCAATTTTAGACCTTTTGCTTATTGGTGTGAGAATGAGATACGAATTTGTGAGACAAGCCCAACGGGAATTAGGGGAGCATTGTGACAATGGAAAAACATACGAACTTCTTGCATCTTGCTTTTATTTAATGTTTGTGCATGTACATGAACGTTTAATACAAGAACATTTCTATTACAAATTAATCATCTCCAAATATTAAAACTCGTTTATGCGATTATGAATCTCAGATACCTGTGAACAATATCATAAAAAGTTGGTTACAAATGGAGTAATCGAATTGCTGTAATTTTTATATGCATATATATACTAGATACAACATATTAAGATAATATTAACATGCATTATACACGTTTTTGTGTGTGCATATATAATAGAAAACAAGCGCCTTTTATGCCATTTTGCCCTACGATCAGAAAATTCACATGTGCATTTTCACATTAAATTTTCAACCACATGAAAATGGCTTTATTTTTCTTTTGCGTCCTTCACTCCACTCTATCCATCTTTCAATATTCACGGTCCGTGTGCATCACAAAATCATCACTAATTAATTCTTCCTAGTACTTCCCAGACAATTAAAAGCAATCCCACGACAACCCTTGTACGGGTCTAGGGGTTGAAGCTGGTAGAGAGCTTCATAACAATTTTTTAATCATTGTGAATGCGAGTGTGGAGTGATTTGTTCCACGACTCACTTTACCCCTGATTTAAATCAGGTACCTAATCAGAGCTAGGTGAACTCAAAACTTGTTGCGCGGACCCTCGTCCGAACCTGGATTCGAACCAGGAACCCCACACGCAAGAAGCCAGTGCTCTACCCACTAGGCTACTCAAGCTCAGACAATTGGTGTTTGAAAATTTCGATTTGATACGCTGGACAAAGAATTTCATTTATGATTTTTTCTGAAAACCCAAGCTTCTTTAGAAACGTCAACGATTTGAAGGATTTTTACTATGCGCCTGTTGTAGCTGCAGGGTTCTCTAAAAATCAATCAAAAGTCATGTGTGTATATCTCTAATAAATAAAAAAAATCTTTGTCTACTTTCTGGCACTCAGTGCCCAAACGTTTTAACATACGGGGCATTTCACGAAAAGCGGAAAACGAAAAAAAATCGAGGTTCTGGATTTCGTTCATATTGCGCATAATGTTATTTCTAGAGAATAAGAATGTAGATACACAATTTTTGTTTTTGATGAGGTTTAGTTGCCGAGCCATGGGCTTTTGAAAAATGAAATGAAATTGATGAAAGTTTTTTTGGAAGCGGATTCTAGGATTCAAAACAAAATCTAAAAAACCTCAAAAATACTGATTGGTGTAGAAAATTAACTGTTCTTTTTAATTTTGAAATAAGATTTGAATTTGCGTGAAACCGGAAGTAACAATTTCAACTCGTTTTTTGAATAATTTGGACCAGCTTAATTTTGTTTATTTTTATAACAGAACAAAGCTTAAAGTATTCTTATTTTATCATAAAAGTTTAAGAATGGGATGGCCATTAGTTTAAGAGGTAGGTGCATTTCAATACACATAACTCAGATGATGCGTGGTACCGGGAGCTTGATTAGGACAGCTAGTGAGTGTGAAAACAAAACATTTGTAGTAAAACTATTATACATCGCTTATATCAATTACATAAAGAAGATAAAATACCAAAAATTGCTAATGCTAATTTACTTAATGGAAGAAAAAAAACTACTTGTTTGTGGAAAATGAATTTATTTCACAATTTTTACAATTTTATTCTCGTTTCTTAAACTGATTCTTTTATTTATTACTGGAGGTGTTTCTACGATCATTTTATTTCTGCGGCTTCCACAAACGTACATATAATTTGGAATTTTTGGAATTTTTCTTAGGTTTTTAACCTTCCGATGAAATTTCAAATCGAAAGGATTGAAACATCGACAGCCACACGGAGACATGATACACACAATTAAGACTCTTTAACTTTTCAACGAAAGAAATCGTCACTGCAAGCGCTGAACAATAACTCAAAAAATAACGGAAAATTGGAAATGGCTTGGCACAATATTTATTATATGGGCATCATATATATTAAATAGGTTTTTGTTAGAAATTAAAACCTTTTTCAACTAAAAGATGGCGCTACTAATCCTATTTCAATATCAATTTTAATTTTTGAGCCAATTAGCTGTCGTAAGCAAGCTCTCGGTACCACGCCCCATTCGACTTGTATGTATTGAAATTCACCTACCTATTAAACTACTGCTAGTCCCATTCTAAAACTTTTATGATAAAATAAGAATACTTTAAGCTTTGTTTTGCCATAAAAGTAAGCAAAATTAACCTGGTCCAAATTATTCCAAAAACGAGTTGAAATTGGTACTTCCGGTTTCACACAAATTTTGACTTCCGATTTTCAAATCTTATTTCAAAATAAAAAAGAACAGTTAATTTTCTACACCAATCAGCATTTTTGAGGTTTTTTAGATTTTGTTTTGAATCCTAGAATCCGCTTCCAAAAGAACCTTTCATCAATTTTATTCATTTTTCAGAAGTTCATAGCTCGGCAACTAAACCTCATGGAAACCAAAAATTGTGTATCCACGTTTTCATCCCCTAGAAATACCATTATACGCAATATGAACGAAATCCAAATCCTCGACTTTTTTCGTTGTCCGCTTCACGTGAAATGCTCCATACTCTGAATGAAAATAATTTATATGCGGCAAGCTAAAAGATTTTTTTAACCCTACCTCAGACTAAAACTCTGAAGTCATCTAAATACTGTCGAAAATGGCAATAAACTATTTTCACTATCAATTCTATATAGCACCCAATGTGGGCTCTCCAAAATAACATTTATATTATTTAAAACAAGCGATGTAAGGTTTTCTGATAGATGTTAAAGTGTGTATTTCCTGTTTCAACAATTGCTAACTTTTCTTTAAACTTGCCACCTTAACTTCAAAGTCATCGCTACAAAAAATAATATATATACACAACTCAGGAAAAATGGTCTATATTAAAGCTTAATTTTCCCTAGACAGAACTCTTTTAAGTTTTTAAAAGTTCTACTTCCTGAGCTTATGAAACACAAAACTAAGCTCAAACCCAACTAAACATACTGATAGCTTTCAAAGTTTTTGAATATTATATTCATGAACCAGAGCTTATTCCATAATAGTTACTGCATACTTCGAAAAAGCTACCAACTTGATAACTTCCATCCTAAACTTTCACCCATTGAATTTTCTCATAATTTGTTTCATCCAGTGAATGTTAAAATACCGTACCTTAGAGCCAAACTACACGAGCGGAGTTTTGCCGCGTTTTTCCGCTGAGAATGTAGTTTTCGAACCCGGTGTTAACGCAAAAATTAGAAAAATGCTGATAGAACGTTTTTGCTTAACAGGGCAGTATAGTACCAGGAACATTTTCCAAATTATACACTTTATCATACGCATATTGTGGTTCTAAGCAATGCTTTTGTTATGCAGTGCTATTGTAATAAAGCATGTTGTTACGTACGGTAAAGCGGTTGATCTGGAAACATTTTTGTTTTTGTAAAAAAAAAATATTTATTCCACAACAAATATTTTACAGTGCACAACAATACCACTTTATTTTAACCAAAAACAAATGTAAACCGAACAGTTTTTCAAAACCCCAATCAAATGCCAATATGCATGCAGATATGTGCACAGTATACATATTCTAGAATATTATAAAGTGTATAACAAGATAATAAATAATACTCAAGTATCGTATGCTTAAAATATGGTGGCATTAATTGTTGCTCTGCAAAATGCAATATTTCTCGGCGCAGTGTAACGACGCTACTTGTAAGCGTCCTCGTGTAATTTGAATCTTCCGCGTGAAAAAGCTCGCCGAAAACACGCAGCATTTACTCCGCTCGTGTCTTTTGGCCCTTAGTACTGTAAGCGAAAAGTACACATACCGTATCTCAGTCTGTAATGTTTGCGTACATGTGCATAAACTACATAATTCCGAACGAAATAGACACAATGCAAATTTACGGTACAATTGGATACTGTACGGATACTGTAATGTAATGTGAACGCGTACATATTCCGCACACAAACGGTGCATATCCCGCACTAAACGGCGTACCGTACGTTTAGTGTAATTGTGCGGCTCGTTTATATGAGCAGGAAAAACACTTTGAAAGTGAAAGCACTTTAATTTCTTAGGAGAGCATAATCAATTCATTTCGGCTGCGGCATTATCTCTTTCATCTGTAATTCTTTTCCTATTCGTATAAGTCCGTATTCTTTCCTGTTCACACCCACGTACATTATCACCGAAACTTTCTTATCATTGCAACTGAATAAAAACTGTCCATGAAACGCGGGAAAATCGAGAACTTGCGCAATGAGGTCATAGTCCACCATGCTTGCGATAATGCCGTGAAAACAAGGCCAGCGCACTTTAGCAGAGGAGGAGGTGAAGTAAAGAGCTTGCGCGTCGCTTTTCATTTCACGTGGATTTTAACCGATGCAATCAATGCCATCCACAGCACAATCTAAGCGGACATTCTGCCAACCACCAGCCAGTTACCCTGTAACAATTCGCAATGTTTTCACGATCTCAGTTTTCCCAAGCATTTTCTGCAATTTGGACGCTAAAATTTTGGCTGTGTAGCCAAACTCGCGAAGATCCGCGACTCATCGTCTGTTAGATACATTTAGCTATCTCAATTCGAGCACCGAAGCGGCGAGATCGTCTCAAGAATATTTCAGTGCGCTATCTTACAAAAAGGACTATTTTTAGATCGGAAACCGTGCGAATTCATTCGACCTACGGGAACGCTCGCTCTACTGTGGTTTTGTAGTAACAATAAAACTGTGTCAGTCGGTTCATTCATAAATCACAGCTAAGATACGGGAAAATTTCATTGGCACATGCTGAAGTAGAAGATTGCATAGATTGCCTGCTGCACGCTTGTAAAGGATGGGGCGCTTCAACACAATAAGTTTTTCCTTGCCAAGACGCCTCGGTGGAGGCTGATATGAGTAACAACGAGCACTGCAAACTAGATTCTGTTCGGTTTGAATAGATGGACGGAATGGAAATGCAAGCAAACATAGTTTGAAAAAAATTACGTTTTTTATAGTTTTGGCACGAATCGCGAATTCGATAGTGGCGAGAGACTTTGTAGTTGGTCGATTTGGATAGACGAAACGGGTACAGTGCATGTGGGTCATTGAATAATGTGTGTTTTACTCTGGTGTTCTAGGAAAACTCCCGGTCTGAAAAATTGGGTCGACGGCCCCGTGGCGACATAAACAAATTTTCACAAATCGAAAATTTTCTTTCTTCATATCTCTTTCCGGTCGTTCACTCAAAGATAACTCAATTGCAGGCCTAGCGCCTGGTGCGTTGGTGACTAGGCCCAAGCGGGGGCCTGATAATTTATGCGCTACCAGATCGATTCAAATACTGACTATAGGCATACATACATAGCAAACGAATCCATGTGCGTAATGTGTTTCACGTTTGATGAAGTTGCGTATAGTTTGCTATTGCTTCGATATCGTTTTGGCTTATCAGAAATGTACGAAAAACCCATTGCCAATGAATATATTTACGTTGTTCGACAAGCAGTTGCTGTGGTTTCAGTGAAATTGTGTTAATAATTCGACGAAAATTGTGGGAAAAGAAGTGAAAATAATGTACTCGCTTGTATATCCTAAAACGATGCTGTGTTTTAATTTGAAATTAGCGGCGTTTTTTCGGGCAAATCGAGATGAATCCGTACGGGATCGTAGTCAAAGTGTCTGTACGACCTCGACAAGAACTCCGCCGCCGAATAAGGATATAGGAGCATTAAGGGTACTACAGAGACGTGCATCGAGTGTTATGTAAGTGTTTCGAAGTTTGATTGTTTTCATTATTAGGCTTTAGTGATTGGATTGGATGTGTTGTTGAATTTTGTGATAAGTTAACTTGGTGCTAAAATCGGCTTTTAAGAAGCTCGAGATGTTTCACTTAGGTTATTTTTATACAAAATATAGAAATAATGCTAGAAAATACATGGCAAATTCAATATTTTTCAGATCTTTTGGATGTACATATGTACCAGCTCAAATGTGATGAAATACATCAAACACGTTTCGCTTTGCGATGCTTTTATAAAAGCCTTAAATAAACTGCTGCCGTTTATGCCTGGCATAAACGGCAGCAGCTCCTGCAACCTAATGTGCATAGTGCAGTATCCTGACGTGTGAAGTTCCTAGTTCAAATCTAAGTATGAACGGTCGTTTTGAGCTATGAGTTAACCTATCATTGATTAAGTACCTGTGTCAAACTAGGGGCAAAGTGAGGAGTATAATTTCACACTCGTAAAAATTTCGATCATCAAATGAAGTCTCTACTACCTCTGCTTCCCAAAATATAATTAAGAACTATTATGAATCGATATAATTAAAATTATTTTAGTTTCGCACCGGTAACACCCAATGATCAATAAGCTTGGAGATATAAAATCGGTTACCAAGACACTATGTCATTATTGGACGATTAAATAGTCTTCCAGTCAAATGAGTATGGCACTCCAATACTGATCCATAGTGAATGCCTTCTACTCAAGCTGATCCATTTGGGGATATCACAAGAGATGCACCTCACTGAAGTTAATTTACTAACACATATTTTTATGTCAGCGTAAAGGGAGCGAACTCCGTCAAAGACTGCATCGTTTTGATTGCCACAAGATTCAATAACTGGACTAGCCATCTATGCAATCCACCGCTGAACTCTCTCTTAGTTATAGTTACTTAAATTCAAGTCAGTTTCCGATAAAACGATGGTGCAGTTTTGTAATAGATCCGTCCGATAAGAGTTTAGAGGCCGAAGTACTAACACCACTATTATGACACCACATGAGAACGGTAGAGGAGAAAATGTTGTTTTACCCGGCTGGGTCATCGAAAAAAAAACGCCATGTCGCCTGACCCTTTGCATCATTTAATTATGAATCATTTAATTAAACACATTTTCTTAAGTCCGCATTATTATTTATTAAATCAAACTAACAAAACCAAAAATTTAGCTCACATTTGCATCAACGGCCGCGCAGGTGAGGGCGAAATAGGGCAATTGGACACCTAATGCCGTTAATACTCTTGAAGAAATTTCATTAAATGTAACTAAAATTTTTACTACACTAAACTTTTCCTGTGCCTTCAAAGTACTTCACTGAAAATTAACACAAGTGAATGGGATGTTTGCCCTCATTTTCAAATTGTTTATAATCGTCTTCGTCATAAGGAACTAGAAATTTTTAGTAGACGCCCGATCAAACATTGATTTAATGTGTCATCATCATCAGATCTATTAGAAAGTTTGAGCTGGCACTAGATTCCTCTGCAAACGTTTCGTTGGTGACAACCTTACCTTCACTTTATTTGATTTGACGAATCCATTTTGGATTAAATCAACTACTAATAGCTTCCAAGAAAAAATTCTAAATTCTGACAACACATGTTGGTTTGATTCTTGGGTAAGAAAAATTGGCAAGAAAATAACAAATTATTTCGATTCACAGCAAAAATCACTGCTACCGTTCGTTAACTCATCTACTAAACAACTCTTTACCACGACTCATGTGGCCAGCAGATAGCCAAACATCTATTTATAATTTGACCACGAAGTATTATGGATACCACAATATATCGGTAGCAAGCAGCAGGTGAATTTTTACGATGTATGTATAAAAAATCAATTGTGATAAGATGGCAATGTAAGGCGGAATTGTAAAATGAGTGTGGCTTCACCTGTTTTATTAGATACTTTTTTCCAAAAAATAGGCATGGCGAAATGTATCTGACCAATCTTAGCTTATGAAAAGCCCTCATGAATTCCCTGTTCAAACACTATCACAACAAAAGCAGAAAAGCTATCATTGCCGACGAATTTTTCCATTTGTCAGCAGGTAAGTCCCAGGCTCACTAAAGACTTTGCGGAGAAATTTTACGGAAGTCGAACATGGAATTTGATAAAAACAACATAATCTTGTCTAATCGCAATTTTATACCATTGTTTTATATTTTCAATTTAAATAACGTTAAAATTAGATCTAGAAACTCACACTCTATACATCGTTCCAAAGGTGCCCTCTTATGCAAAAAAAATCGTCTCGAGTGAATTTACATCTACCCAAAACTCGTCTTTATTTTCAAATAGCACAGCATTTATGGTCGAATAAACTGTGTACCTAAAACCTTGAGCAATGAAATATAGCCATATAGACGATATGAAAAATTGGTTTTTGCTTCATAGCGAATATTGAAATGCATTATGAGATTTTCTAATGTAAACATAGTCTCGACTCCCATATACATAGACTCGGCTCCTTACACAAAGTGGAAATGGAGAAGTTTTTGTTGACATTGGTTTTTTGATGGTATCGGCGGATTGAATTTAATAATATTTTCTGTAGGCTCAGAGTCTCAAAGCAATAAACGTTTATAGCAATGTTCAAGCTGAGCTAAGGTTTCGACTATATTAAAATGCAGTTGGCTACATTAGTTAGGTTTAAATCAATTTCGCCGGCCCTCACATTGATAAAAACAGCTGATCTAAAAGCGCAGAATCCATAATTAGCCATACAATGCTCATGGCATTTGTTGCACTTTTTCTGTTCACATAAGTTCAGTGTCTGTTCAGTATTCGTTCTACTGGGCAGAAAAAAATTTAAATGCACCAATAGAACAAAAGCTCAGGACATAAACTTTCTTCTGGTGTCATTTTCGTGACATTTGATGCCTAACTTCATAAGTTTCATAAAAAAAAGACATTTTGTTGAACCGTTCCCAGCCAAGAATTTTCTTTACCTTTAAATTTTCTTTAAACATTTTATTTTCCCTCAAAGGTAAGGAAATCATAAAAAAATAATATTAAATAAAATCCAATAGAAAGCAAACATTCCTTATTTTCTTCCGTGTAAAACTCCTACATAGTGCCATATTCAAACAGGATTAAAAATGAAAATTAAACAAAAACGAATTTCTGGAAATAAATCGCTTGTGTGATTTAAAAATTCACCTACGAATTTCTCTCGAAGCAATCAACAACATAAATTTGAATGAATTTTTGATACTGAAATACTGATTTTCATCTTAGCTTATTGAAATACCTTATTTTGTTAGTACTTATGTACGTATGTTAAATTAACAACATTTCGCCAATTCTCTTATCTGCTGTGAATGAAACCTTGTCAGTCAAGTATCGTGTGGGAAATGTTTTCCGATTATGTCTAAAATTTATTGCAACCTTGAATTCGCATAATTGTATGAGCATATATGGATTCATTCACATGTTTTTCAGATGAGCTAAGGTTTCAAATTCGGATGACTGTCACCAAAAATGATAGATTCCAATACAAATGTATAGGGATCTGATAAGAAATTTTCTCACTTGTTGACATCAAGGTGCTAAACAAATTAAATTCCATCAATCAAAGTCATAGAATATCCATTTGGAATATGCGTATTGATATGAACATATGTGGTGAGAGATTTTAGTATAATCGATTAAATGATTAATCACTTTTTTTTGATAGTTTGAGCAAGGCTATTTTATGCAATCGATTGCACGTTTGAAATTCAGAGAGTTACTGTTGTAATTGAGCAAGCATAGTGAGTGAAAGCATTGCGCCAGAGATCATAATTTATGTACATATATACATCTGGTGCCATGCGTATAGTTGATTATGGAATTATGACAAATTATACCACCTGACACTAAAGTATGTAGCGAAAACTTTAACCACTATGCATTATAGCTTGCAAAGCCACATATTATAGCCTTCAAAGCCATGCATTGTTGGCCCTGATAAAAAGAAATTCGTCCATCTGCCCTACATTCAAACGGTGGACCGCTCACATACGTGCACATTAGCTTCAGGAGATTATGTTAAATATCGCTTTCAATTATTTCTCCATCATATCCATATAAATTTTAAAAATGTTGTATTTAAATAGAACCTCTCAAAATTATTCTGATACAAAGAAAATAATTTTCACCTTGCCTTCCTCATTCTTTAAGTAACTGGAAAGCAATGAAAACATATAATCTACGCTCTACATTATGTACCTGTATAAAGCAACATTATTGCGATTCACTAGACTCTTCTCCTCGTTTTTAGTATATTATAAAGTAAAGCCCAGTGATTATATAAAAAAAGTCAAGGTTTCTAAACCAAATTAAATTTATTTTTGTTACAAAATCGGAGGCGTAAAAAAATAACAAATTGCACAAAAATCTTCCATTTTCTGAAATATCTCAGCAATTATTAGTTTCAAGTGAATTGTAGTCCGTGTCAAATATGTTCACCATAAAATTAACCAATAGCTATCGAGATATGAGGCTGAGAAAACTTCGATATTCGGGTTATCTAGTTGATATAGTGGTTAGGGTGACTGGCTCAAATCTATATCCAAACAGAAAACCGCGCACCGAGCCTTGAATTAACCTTGTTTGTTAAATCTGGGGTATCGTAAGTCGTATAGCTAATCACTCCACCTTAGTGTGCATTGCTTATAAATGTTTGAATGTAACTCTTTCTTCAATTATTACGCCTTATAAAGGCTTTCCTTTATCCTGCTGAGAAAACAGTTTTTTGGGAGACTCAATTACCTTTCGCTTAAGTTATCGTTGTAGTCCCTGAATACAAAATCAATCACAAATCCACTTCAAAAGTAACTTCAGATGAAGCTGTGAAAAGAGTTATTTTGATATTGACACCAAATTAATTTTCCTTGAAGAATAGATATTGAGTAAGTAAGAAAAAAATGTAATCAAGTATTAAGGTAATAATGCTTGTAGATTTTGGCATCAGCCAGCAGTCGATCAAACACGCAATTGAGAAACAGCTGTGTGTAACATCGTGGGGACGAGCTACACTAGGAGAGGAATCTCATTGGCCTATGCTCTTTGAAATCAAACAATAGTTTAAAAAACGAAATATAATTCAACCTGAACACAGACTTTACGAATACATACATCCTCTCAGTGTTAAAGAACCTACAAAACTTTGCAACAAGGCGAAAAATCCAATAAACGAACCAAATTTAAGCCTTATAGTAAGCATAGTAACCACATAGTAAGCAAGTGCTGCAACAAAAAACGGGACGAACTCATCTCAGCACTTTACACCAACGTAAGTGAAATGCGATCTAAACTTAATAAGTTCTATGAGCTGTCGAACTCTGAAGCTTTTGATGTCATTGCGATCACCGAAACGTGGCTTTGTGCAAATATTCACAATGCTGAAATTTTTAATTCGGAGTAGACTATTTTCCGCCGGGATAGACATGGAGATCTTACTGACGCTCCTGTCGGAGGTGGTGTTCTTCTGGCGTTTCACAAAAAATTCAAAGTATCTCTAATCGAAATACCGCATACAAATAATGAATTTATTTGTGCCCAAGTCGAAATGACGTCAAAGAAAATATTTGTTGGTGTCAACTACACGCCACCAAATTCTTCGTATGATGTTTATGCTTCGCTTATACATATTATGCAGCTTATATGCGATCTTGCGGACAATAACGACGACGTCGTCTTAATGGGTGATTTCAACCTACCTAGAATAAACTGGTGCCCTTTAGCGGACGGCACTTTCGAAGTTCCGAGCTCTACTTCTATTGGCGGACAACACGACGTCAACATTGCAAACGAATTTATATCACTTGGTTTGTTTCAAGCCAATTGCATCCGGAACGCAAATGGAAAAATGCTGGACCTGATTTTTTCGACTGATGCCTCTTCTACTGTGGTGAAACCCCTCACATCATCTCTCATCGACGAAACCGCGCATCATTGTGCACTCAACATTATTTTCGAGCCAAAGTCTAGCAATTACTGATCATCGAGCACATCTGAACTTAAATTTAATTTTAGACGAGCTAATGTCGATCAAATACGTGACTTGCTTGCTAACTATGATTGGTCCTCCGTGTTGCAGGAACCTAATCCTGATAAAGTTGTTTTTTACGGTGCGTGCCAACTACCTTCACTAAAAGCAAGGTTCGTTTTCCTTGGATGTCTCCACAGCTTTGCCATTTGAAAAATTCCAAAAACAAAGCCTGGAAAAAGTTTCGCTTGACTCGCTCAGAACCTGACTATCAACGTTTTTCCACATTACGAGATCTGCATCATAAAGAAGTGGCATTTGCATATCATAGACATACGCAACAGCTAAGATTTAATTTTCAAGCTCAACCTAAGAGATTTTGGAATTTTGTTAATTCTAAGACTTATAACGATGGGTATCCACTCACATTTAAATCTGACGACTCTTATTTTGATGATCCCTTTGATATTAGTAATTTATTTGCTTCCGTTTTCCGTAAAGCTTATCGTACGGACTTTCCAAACTCCAGACACTTTTCACCCTACTTGACGAACTCAACAGTTTCTTCTTTGGAGATGAAGGATTTAAAAATTGACGAGGACACTATTATCACATTTGTTAATAAACTTGACAATAATATAACACCTAGCCCAGATGGCATACCTAATTTGGTCTTGAAATATTGTGTATCGTCACTACTACCTGTGCTGTCTTATATTTTCAATAAATCCTTAAAAACAGGCATCTTTCCTCATTTGTGGAAATACTCCACCGTCACTCCTATATTCAAGAAAGGGAGTCGTAATGACGCTTGCAACTATAGACCTATGGCAAAACTTCCCTGTGTCGCAAAACTTTTTGAAGCCATAGTCACGAATGTTGTAGCCTTTCATTGCAAATCAATTATGGCTCCGTATCAGCATGGTTTCATGAAAGGTCGTTCAACCACAACCAACCTGCTTGAATTTTCTCACCAAATAACTAACTCAATTGAAGCTCCAAACTGACTGCGCCTACACAGACTTGACGAAAGCCTTTGATAAGCTTGATCACTCTATACTTTTAGCTAAGCTTCATTCCTTTCAATTCCCTTACTTGTTTTTAAATTGGGTTGACTCTTACTTGACGAATCGAACCCAACGTGTACCCTTTCGCGGTGCCTTGTCATCTGAAATTAGAACCACGTCTGGTGTTCCACAAGGTAGTCATCTAGGCCCTTTACTGTTCGCCTTATTTATTAATGACGTAGGTTCCATTCTACAGTCATCTTCTGTTCTTCTTTATGCCGATGACGCTAAAATTTTCAAAGTTGTGAGAAACCTTAACGATTGCAATGATTTGCAGCAGGATCTAAACAGATTTGCCAACTGGTGTTCCGATAACAATCTCCCAATTAATCCTGACAAGTGTACGATTATATCTTACGCACGCAAAAATAATCCTATAATCTATGAATACTCACTTTTGAGTACATCTTTAAATAAATCAGCGAAAGTACTCGATTTCATTGCTGAATCAATCCTTCACATTTGACGATCACATCGATTCAATCGTTGTGAAAGCTAGCAATGCCTTAGGTTTTGTCAGAAGACGTTCGAAGGAATTCAACGACATTTTTCTAACTAAGACCCTCTTTTGCAGCTTAGTAAGACCTATTGTCGAATATGCAAGTATTGTATGGGCACCATATCAAAAAGTCTACATAGACCAAATTGAGTCAATTCAAAAGAGGTTCTTACGTTTCTGCCTCCTCGGTCTTCCGTGGTATGACCCTTTACATCTACCTCCTTATCAAGACCGCTTAAATCTTTTACGAATGGATACCTTGGACTCTCGACGTCAAAAATCCAAAATCTTATTTGCCGCGAAAATTTTGGATGGCACCGTTGACTCAAACTACTTATTAAGCCAACTTAATTTTAACACTAATAACAAACGTGTCAGGCGTGTTAACTTTTTGTCGATCCCTCAACATCGTACCAATTATGGTTGCAATGAACCAGTCACTGGAATAAGTAGATGCTTTAACGAAGCTTATTATAAGTTTGATTTTCATTTATCTACAGCATCACTTAAACGAATTCTGTATAAGAATAATTAATTTTTATTGTATGTGTATAGTCTGTATTAGACGAATTTAATAAATGAAAATGAAATGAAAATAATGAAATGAAAATTGTATCCACATAACGCTACTCTCAGCTTCAAGAGGAGTTAATGTTTCTACAGATAAAACTAGTCTTAAATCTTATCCTAATCATGTTACTAAAAATACTATTATCCTCACGCAAACGCAAAAAAAAACACAATAAATTAAAGAAAACTAGCCAAAATCGTCACCGTTATCTAAATAATCTAAAAAATGAAAACTCCAACGAAATATTCTGATAAAACTTTGAAATCATATTATTTAACTCTAGCTAGCCTATCTTTAGAACAGCTAACCTAAGAACAACAAAATCGGTAAAATCGAGATTTTAAATAAAAAATCACTAATCCAATTAAATGAATTAAAAAAAAAAGTCAATCTTCAAATTGATAAAACCTTTACTCGGTACACATTCAAGCAAAAATAATCGGTACTTAAATAATGAACAATCAATTAGTGCAGCAAGATAGAAGAAAGGTGTAAAAAATGAGACGGAAAATTAAACAATGGATAAAAGGAGAAAGATAGACCATGACCCAAGTGGAGCGAACCAGAAGACGCCAAAAGAGGACACCAAATTCAAACAAAAATTTTATAGGGATCGAGAGACAATGCTGAAAATGGGGACCACAGGGCACCAACAGAATCAACTCAACATGACGGCAGTGTAGAGGCGCCACTCAATTCAAACCGTTTAGATCCGATAAACAAAATGAAATGGCTGAAGCCGCTAACTAATCATGGCGAATTTTCAACATCTCAGCCGTAAAAATTAAAGCAATCATTACCAATAAAAATTTGAACTAATGAAATAAACCAAACAAAAAATTTGAATAAATAACACGATGTTAACAAAATTCTAAATCAAAATACAAAGTCGCCAAACAACAAGCTAAAAAATTAAACGCCATTTGCTCGATTACTAAAAATGACTATTGAAGAAAAAAAACTAACAAAAGATTATGCCAAAAGTAAACCATTTATTGCGGAATAACTGTGAGTAACAATGTCCTGCTCATTATTAAAAATATCGCTTAAAATGTATTTAATCTATTACAAGAAACTTTTCACCAGCGAAAATTTCAGTTGCTAATTTTCCACGTCACGTTATTAAGTTTCCGTCAGTTGAGAACTCTGCATTTGTTTATAAGACATCTAAAATTTACAGAAAACTAAACGTTTGAGCAATTCAAAAATTGGAAAAATATTTTATGTGGTAAATCTTTTCTTTACATTTTGCGCATTTACCACAGTTACGTTTATTTTGTTTCAAAGGCCACAATTTCATTGTTGCTTTCAAAGCTATTCACTCTTTTTGCCGCGGTTTGATAGTTATAAAATCAAATTGTGTGCCTGTTTATTCATCAGCAATGAAACTGATTTAAAACACAATTTTTTTTGTATGTCTCTATTATATTTCAACACATCTCGCCTTTTTCTAAGCACTTTGTAATGAAAAATATGCTTTCATTTGTAAGAAGCGATCAAAAGTTTATTTTTTTAGTTTAAGAAGTGTCTACTTTTAAATAGCTACTCCATGATTACAGAATTAAAAACAAATTTATTTAATTTGATGCAATTTTTCCCAGTTTTCTAGCTGTTTTTACTTTAAAAGCTGTTTATTTAAATTTTTGAAATATTTTAGTTTTCTCACATCAATTTTCAAAGATTTAATTGAAATATATCTAGCTTCTGCGAATATTAAAGTATTTGCAAAAAAATGTTTATTCTTCCACCGAAACCCTTTAAATTAAAAAAAAAATAATTAATAGAAAACATAAGATTAGTTAAACAAAATACACCTCAGGTTATTTTTGCACGCTTATCACGTTTCGAGAAATTTTCTAAAAACCTTCAAGTATGAAATGCTACATTTACGTCTACATTTTTGTCTGAATTACGTCAATAGTCTAACATGAAAATGTATGTTCTTGTCTACAATATTTGTTTTTCGTACGTCATCGGCAAAATACAGTTTTAAAAATATCTGCGAGCTAACAACACGTGATCAAAATACATCCAATTTGTACTTGTAGTTTTCCATGCACGTGCATATTCTCCAAACATAATTATCGACTATCAATCATTTCCATATGTGATGCATATCTATAACACAAAAGTGCATAGTATGTACATATGCAAACTGCTTTCTCACAATCTCCATCCATACTGACTGATTCGTCTTCGCTACGTATTAAATTTTCAGATTGCAGAAAATTGCTTAAGCGCGCTAACTTGCACAAATGATTGTGTTATGTGACTCCACTGAGATGCCCGTAAGTCAGACAATGTAAACTACCACATGACATCTATAGTAGACGTCGAGACACTAAGCTTACGGAAAATTCAGAGGATTCGTTTAGGAACGTGCTTCTCATTCAAATGTGCTGTCAATTCTATATCCTGTCTTGGAAGCGTGTGAGTATTGTTGCGGTGGGCACGCAAACGTCAGCTTGTACAAGAGCACTAAAACGAGTAATTGTGATGACGAGCATATCGTCGCTGTTAAATCAAACCGGCATATGTGCAAAAATTGAGTTTTTGAGTTTTTGGTATCAAAAAATTCCTTAATTTCCCGTCTATTTTTATGTCGCACAGGCATATCGTACAGTTGAATAAAAACCCGTCTAATGGTGTTTTGCCGCTTTGCATTCACGCGGAAATAGCCCACATGCGAAAACTTTAAAGCGCTCTAGTGAAAAATGTACATTTTGCAGATATGCCGGTTTGATTTCACAGCGACGATATGTTCAAAGAATTATTGTACTTCCGAACAAACATATGAGTTCGATCAGTATATCCTTAGGATAGGATATAAGAAAAAAATATAATCTTTCATGGGTAAAGATTTCAATTACATCATCATTACTCGAAAAGGTCAAAGATATCAAATGGTTTTAGGGAAAAATGGAGCGAGTACATGATTTACATGTATTTTTATATAAACAATAAACCACTTGTAAAAAGTTGGATAACTATTCAAAGTAGAACAGATGAACTGTGTATGCAAAGAAGAATATTGTTCCAAGTTAGATCATTAAAATCGATTCGAAAACATCTATTCGATTTGTTGCCATCTAAAGGACTAAAACGCAATCGCTTATAAGTTTTTGAGTTTGAAAGTCAAATGAGAATTTCCTAAATATTTCGAGTAAAGTAAAATTATGTGCAATCCTTCTAACGCCCAATGTGGGCTAGAATGTAAAGAAAATTTTGAAGACGACTATGTTTATTATTGTTAAACTCTATCAACCAGGATTTAATTGCTTATCTTATAAGTTGTGATTTAAGGAACTTAACGCTCAACATTTTCAAGCTAAAATTTCAATTGGATAAAGTACAAGATACAAGCATCAGCACTAAATTACATTAAATTATGTCACAAGGATCTTTTAGCACAAAAAAGTCAACGGTTCGCCAAAAGACTTCGAAAGTGTTGAACAAACAAATATTTGCTAGTATTTAAGAAGGAAAATATTTTTGAATAAATACCGTGATAGCTAAACTACTGTATTCTTTGAATATTGCCAGCATTAATTCAGAATCTTTCAACTGAAAATTTAAGTTGATTTCCATTTCAAGAAGCAGCACCTTTTAATTCAAATGAAATATTTTACTCACATTGTATTCGATCTAAGTGACTTTGGCAATAAACTAGCTTAACATGAAAATGTATCTTTTCCTCTATACCTTTTACAAGAAATGTATCTTAGCCCTGAATGAAAATTTACTACTCGAGACTGTGAGACCATCTGTACAGCTTGGTGCGAAAATATGGGCATCATAAAGATTGAAATCATTTTTGCTTGATTTGCTGTAAAAGCATCGTCGTGAAGATTGACGGTTTCAGGATACGACTCAATGCGATGGGATACTGAAGTAGGAAACTGTCGATTTTGTACAATGTTTCGAGATACATGTGAAATATCTCGATATTGTTAAAGTGCGTCAAAGTTTAATTTCGACAATGTGCTCGATTGTTATGTACTATGTTGAAGAGCTGGGTTGCTTCATGAACATTCGAAGGGACACGTTTTTCTGTAAACCGCAGACTGCAATTTTTCAGTATTAACGTTAACCATTTACGCTGATAAGATGAGCATGTAAAATGTCTATAAAATATCGTCTGATACGGGCTGTACCTTACGAAAATTCTATCTCAGCATAGCATTCTGTAGTACGACACATTGATCAGGTGAGTTTTCCTAGTAATTGGACGTGCCTTCCATAACTCTGCAAGAAATGTCACAGAATCACCTGTCCCATGTGGTATTCCCCCTACCAGCAGACGCGAGTTTTTCTATTTCTCTTTCCGGAAATCAAGTAAGCACCACTTAACTGCAATCGATTGACTCGAACGATACCAATTTTCTTGATTAGATAGTTTGATAGAGTCCCAATGGATTCCCTTGGTGCATGACAAGATACCAGCCGTTATCATCCGAATGAAGCTATTTATATGAATGTCGTGGAATTGTGTTATCGTGAATTCTTGATAACTGGAAACAATTTACGTCTACATAGCGTCGTAGAACGAAAGACAAATCAAATTTGCGTTTGTTTGCACAACTCTACCGAACACAGACAATTTGAATCATTACTCAGTCCGAATGAATGGCGTTCTGTTTTTTGACGGCATTTAATCTTCGCCCGCATTTGGGCCATTTCAACTAATTCTTTACAGGTGAAAGTCTAGAAACAATTTTTTCCGAGCGTTTCAAATTATCCTTTTCTCTATCAAACCTGCTTTTGAAAGGCTCAAATATTTTAATTAAATTCCTTCCAATTTTCTATACAAAAATCTACCAAATCCAAACGCACTTAGATACAAAAGACACTCACCTTAATCACTGCCATTTTGCTAAAGAAAAACAGATTTCACTTTGAAATTCCATAGAGACGGTCTTCATCAGTCGCGAGTAATCTGTGAAGTCATGATGCTTTCGAAGACTGATGAAATCTACACCTCTTGACGATGAAATAGAATTGAGATTTTCGAAGGTGTGATTTCGGTATCAAATGTATTCACCAGAAATTTCTCGAAAGTTTTCAATCAAAAATGATTAAGATTTATTATTGTGGGTGCTGAAGGTTAAAATGTTGAGAAAGTGGTTTTGTCTTGTGTTGAAGATCCTACAGACTCAAAAACCATAATGATCCAACATAAATGAAAATCGTACGTCGCAAAAGAGCAATCAATGAAAATTTTACAGGTTCTGGGCTTTGCCATTTTCAAAAGCATGGAAACGTCGCCTCGTTAATTATTTCATTGAACTATAGTAGCGAAAATTAAAAGTTGAGTTTTTCTTCGGATGAAACAATACTTCGCATTTTTATACATAATTTTTCATATTTTTTTTTATTTTATATATTTTATATATTTATATATTTTTATATATTTTTATATATTTTTTCACGAAAAAATTTTCTTGCCACTATTTCACCACTCTCATCTCATTTTGTTTGAAATTTCTTCTCCACGATGAAAACTATTCTCAACAAAATCTCTCAACATTTTCATTCATTTTTCACTCTGCTCTACTGCAGGATAATTTATCGGTTCAACTGGTTATCCATATTATGGTATTCTACACGATTGATGAGACATCATGCGATTCGATTACTTAAAGTAAACTTATGAAAACTGCCACGGGTGGAATTTCCACATTATTTGCATTGTATTCCAGACAATCAATTTGTTGCGTTAAAATTCGAACGTTAGATATATGAGGGAGAAAAAACTGAAAATGTGTTGTGGTGTCAAAACATAAATCAACTCATGTTGAATGTGGTAACTTTTTTGAGTAATGAGGCACTATGAAAGTCTTGTACGTTAAGTAAGGTTATCTCACTGCGATTTATTTTGGGTCTTAAGAGCTGAAGTTGGTTCAAATTCCATTTGAATGACGATTTTCGGGAGTGGGTAATGGTTAGGACTATGACTAATCATATCTTGGATTAGACTCAGAAAATTGCCTTACCCTTTCAAGTCATTTTCTAAAAATCATTTCAGCATTGCGCTCAAGCAAAAATGGATGGTAAAGACTGAAAATGGAACTACTTAAAAAGTTGTATTGTTTTCAGACTCAGAATATTACCAGTAAACTTCTAAGCAAAGGTTGGTTAACCGATCCTTTTTTCTCTTTTCTTGCCTATTGATATATTTCTTTACTTAACTGATGACGCTTTGAAATAAGAAAACCGAACTAATTACTTTCAAAAAAGATGTCCATGTATCAAATGAAAACATAAGAAATAGGAAATTGCACGCAGTTTTGTGGCTTTGAACTTATGCTTTTGAATGTAATTTTTTGCATTTATGTGATATAAACCAACTTGTTTTTAAAAACTTATATTTTATCATAACTTTGGAGTGATATAACTTAAAATAAATATGTTGAATAATTCTCTCGCACAGTGTGAACTAAGCTTGATGCTCTTAAAATTCGAAGATTTTATTCTATTTTGCCTATGTATAGTTTTTGTTTTTCCTTCATCTTCAGAAAGCTAAATTACCAACCTCCCGTTCCCTTATCGCTCATAGGCTCAGAATCAGACTGAGAGACAGAAAAATTTCTTCATAATTATGGCGCCTGATTGTTTTTTATTTGCTTTCCTTTTATTTTTCCTTTCACAAAGGCTTTGCGCTTTGACTTCCCATTCTCTCATACGATATATTCTAGCTAAACATTGACGGGTATGCTTCAGAAACTGCAATTGCTTGCTTAATTTAGGTTTTGATCCCTATGATAATTAACAGACAATGTTCAGTATTCTTCCATACTGTGGGCTTCAGACGAATTTTACCTTCCATCATGTAAAATCGATGTGGTTATTTCTTTACAAGAGCTGTAGAAAATTTTGAAAAAATTGAAATATACTTTGAAGGGTGAAAGCATTTGAGAAATTTATGTAAATTTATAGAGGAAAAATTCACAAAAGCACTCACAGAAGCCACAATTTTGAAAGTACATTAATTGAAGCTTTTCTTTGTCTGTTTTTTTTTTTTAAATTTAGCACTTGTACTATAATTAACTAACATGGAATTTTCGTACTTTTTTATTTGATATGATGTATTTATTTTCTTGCAAGAGCTAGAGTTGATCGAAAAACTATGATCATCATCTTTTGGCTAAATATCTCGCTTTTTTGTTGAATATCGTTGTGGGCTATGTTTCGTGGGCTGTACCTGTGCTTATGATTTTACACTGAAAAGCTGGTACTCGGCTATTGAATGTAGGCTTGGCTCACACAAGGCTTCAAAATCTCTCGCTACTATCGGCGTATAGAACTCAAAAATGCATAGTGTCCAAAGCCATAGTTCTACAATCCGATAGTAGCTGGAGATTGAGTAGCCGTAGACTGAGCTTCTCGTGTGGATTGGAGCTCAACATCACATACGTATTGGAGCTTCGAAGTAGTTGCATCGCTCATCTCATCTTCGAATTCATCGACTATTATTTTTAATTTTACAGTGGGTTCTTCGCAAAACACATGCAATCTCAAGCACAACAAAAAAAGAAAACGTCTGATTTTCGGCAAAATGTCTTTGTATTTTTCAAAATAGTCTCCTGTCAACCGAATGCACTTTATCCAACAGTATACCAATTTTTTTAATAAAGTTGATAAAATACCATAACTCAAATCCTGCAAAATAGGCATCCGTCTCAGCAATCTTGTTGGCAAAAGACAGCAAGTATTTTTTGTTAAAATTCGCGAACCACAAACAGTTACTAGAAGCTAAATCTGATGAACACTTTGAGTGCGATAACAATTCATAGCGTAATTCATGAATTTTTGGCCGTTGCAATTGAAGACTTTTGAGCGGGCGAATTGTCAGGTAAGGTAGTTTTGTCTTGACCACTTCGTTTAGTGTATCAAAAAGTGCTGCATAATGCTCCCCGGTGATCGTTTTTCCTTTATCCAGATATTCGATGAGTACCAAGCCTTTGCGAATACAAAAAAAACTGTTGACATCATATCTCCAGCCAGTGTGGCCAGATTGGGATATTTCCCGCCAATTGGGCTATCTAAAATTTTAATTGGCGGGACGTTTTATGATTTTGCGGGTTGCGGCTTTTGGGTTATATATTTTTATGAAAACGCATATTTGGGGCTAGAAAGTAAATCAGCTAATGGGGACACTGTATGATTGAACCACCTGAACAATTGACCCATAGCATCACGACACATACAATTTCTTGAAGAAAATTCACTCTGCATTTGGGCAACCTCTGAAATTGTACCGTGAACCGAGAGTGTGTTCAATATTCTTGCTATAGCTGCTATTTTAGCTGCTCTAGCTGCCTGTTGTTATGAAATAACTGCTTAATGATGCTTGCTATTTGACAGTCGATCTGTCCGAAATTCCAGAATAGCTGCTATGGTAGCAGCTATTCACTGCTCGCAGTCTGGAGTATAGCAAGAAAGTAGCTAAGGTAAAGTGGATGTGCGTACATAGCAGACATATGGTTCAAAATCGTTTTTGATTTACAAAATTTTCACACAGTTCGTGCAATATCTTCACATTTTTCCTGTATTCCTTCTCAAATACGTTACATCGGAAATTTTTACTATTTCAAACGACTTCTGTGCTACAACTAGAGCATTTATATTATTTTAATATTATAATTTAATCAGCTCAAACGAATTGATTTAGTTATAAAGAAAACTAAACTGGTGTGGCGGTTTTTGGGCTACAAATAAAAAATCTTCGCTATTTCGGGCTGTTTTTGGCGTCCACATCCTCTATTGCAGGCAGCATCCATAGTATGAAATATTATGAAAGTCCCTGGCAGGCGCCCGATGTGAAATCAATCTTCAAGCAGGTCGAAGCTAGGATTCAGTAGCAGCGCTGTATATGAAATTTTAAATTGGGCTATATTTTCTTCCAAATACCTGGCCACACGTTCTACAGCGCACCGGTCCGTTTCCGCCTCCATCAGAGTTTGTCCGCCCGCTTCCACTCATTGTTTGGACTGTTGTTTCATCTCTGGCGTGTAGTGGAAAATCCAAGTTTTCTCAACTGTTAAGCCCGGTCCAGACGCTAGGTTTTGCACAACGTTTTATCTGCGCAGTCAAAACGTTGCAAAAATAAAGAGCGTCCAGATGATGCAAATCTGTATTTATTTTAGCGCAGTTTTACTGGCGTCACCATGGAGGAAGTACTACTTTGGTCAATTTTTGCATGTTGTCTCGTGAAGAAAAAGAAACAAATGGAACATCTCCAAACTACCCGGCGTTCACAGTGGTCGAGGAAATGGCTTCTAAAAAGACAGCACTTTTCTCACATTAAATTACTGCGTGAATTAAGTGATGAGCCTAATGATTGGCGGAACTACTTGAGAATGGACATAGACACATACATTCATTTATTGGAATTAGTGAAACCATATATCACAAAAGAAAATACTTGTATGTGTAAAATACTTTCGTACAAGGCAATAAACTCAGTCAGAAACTCCCGTGAACATTGTCAAAGGTTTGCCATTTGCTAAAAATGAATAAAAAACGTAGCTAATCGTTCACACGTAACGACTTGTCGGCACAACTCATGGATAACTATGCCTAACCACCTCACTTATCGCTGCAACTGTTCCGTCGCCGTGCAGTTCTCGAAATTGCACAGTTTTCCTATCCACACGCAACGTTTTATCTGCAACGTTTAAGACTGTGCAGATAAAACGTTGTACAAAACGTAGCGTCTGGACCGGGCTTTAAACATTACTTATAGAATAGCCTACGTATTTATTATACTCGTCATTTCTGTCTCTCCTTCTATGCTAGATAACATATTCGATACATTCGTGAATTCTGAAAAAAATTGCGGTAGATTATCAAGCTAAACAGCGTTGTGCATGCTAGGAAAACACAACACAGGTGAATTAAAATAATAATTTATTAATAAATTTATTTATAATTCCAATTTGATGAAGAAAAAAAATTAAGCCACTTATGAGCAAGTTTATTTGAAAAATTCAAATATGTTCCTTTGGACAAGTAAATAGCACTTTACTCACTAAGAATTGCGTCAATTGTGGAGCTTTTCATACCACTCACTACAAACACTGTTTTGTCTTTAGCATTTGAGAGACACTTATATGTTAGAGAAATTCCCAACAAAATTTCAACAACAATCTCAGTTAAGATCAATATAAGCCTAGCAGCTATTCTTGATTATGGCTGCGTTTCATCAAATCAAAGAATTTAATTGATGAATATTTTTATGTTTAGTATGACCGTAACACATTCTGTCAGCCAAAGGAAATACTCTTACGCAAAATTAATGATACCATATTTTTAATACATAGCCATTATGTATTTTTCCACTATATTTTTCACTTCAGTCCTTTCTCTATCCAAAAACTCCAATCCAGGTCATTCACTTATCTCCTCACTAATTTATATGTAACTCTACTAAAATATAACACCTTTTACAATTTTCTACTATCCGAACACAAAAAGCTGTTGTATGCAAAACGAAATATCACGCGATTTAAGAATATGCGAAGACCTGATGTACTGAAATCATAATAGCTATATAATCGATTTCGAAAGAGAAAGCCATGTGGCGACTAACAACGATGTCGGCGTTCTATCTCTAGACCTGATTTGAATATTACTTGGTATACTCCCGACGCTGGTTTCGGGTAGTTGTCCACCTTTGAAATACCAGTATTCAAATAGATAAGTATCATCTATCTATAAAGGTGTACAATTCGTGGCACATGGTCGTTTGTCTCAGAATGATAATAGTCGAGGACAGGTTGGTTTATGTTGGGGCTGCCATACGAGCGAGTTGATGTGATTTTGACGATATTTTGATTTTCAGCATGTTGTAAAAGAGATTGAAACGATGCTTTCACGTATGAATGATTTAAATAGAAACAAACAACTTTTGGACAGAGAAAGGGATATCATATCTAAAAGTAACACAAATTACTCGCAGATTTTTTTCAAATGACTTTCAGAATGAAAATCAACTGATTTCAATCAAACCAAGGATAAATAATAGATCAAACTGTTTGAATTCAATCCAAAATATTATTCTGTACTCGCAAGTTTACCAAAAAAAATATTAAATAATATTTGCGCCCAGTGTGGGCAAGGATTGAAAAAATTGTAGCATTGTTTTGTTTTATGAACTTTCATGAAACTGTGGTTTTTATGATCTTTTACAAAACTTATGTTTGAATGGGTGCATTTTTCTTCAGTAAACCCCCCCCCCCCCCCCTTGCGGACGGCAAGAAGTAATTTATCGACTGGTTCTTATGCTTGATTGTAATTTTAACCTCAGCTATTTTGTGTTTCTGAGAGGTGTGCGAATTAATTTTTTCTTTGACATCTCTTGCCAAAATTAAAAATCTTTGACAATAACCATCAACAAAAATATTTTGTCCTCTTGAACTTCGAATAAGAAAACCATCGAAAGAATTTCAGGTTATCTCTGAGTTTCCTCTTCATTTTGAACTCCATCCACTTAACAAAAGAAAAGAACAACGAAATATTAACCGTTGAATGTCAACAGTTTTTGATGGCATAAGTTTTTGATTATATCATTCATTCTTGAAGAATCGTAATTAAGGATCTATTTCTTCGAAAGCATTATATAATGAAAGCAGATTACTGAGCCTGAAACATCAACATTAGCTGCCGCTTTGCGAAACCAACATCAAAAATAGAATCTCCTCAGCACCTACACAAATCTTAACGAAATTCAATTTCGTCCTTGAGCATCACTCTTAGGCACAAAAGTTGACTCATCAAATCGTATTCAAGAGGCACTTGAACTTTGTTATCATTCATTCCGGAGGTCAATTGATTTTCAATTAAGTCTAAGTCCTGTGCTATCTCGAGTAAATATTGAACAAACAATGTTGTGAATTGATAAGTATATAAAATGTAATGAAGTTATTTTCTTTTCTGTGGTACATTAAGTTTGTTATCAAAACATACTATCTGATCTGTGATGTGCCGCTGAGCACATCGAACTTGAAAATTTGTCGTGGTTCAGTGAAATTTTAATGTACTTTGGTAGAGATGCGAGCATTCAATTTCTGTCTTGGAAGCAGAACTAACCGATGCATGGTAACAAGTTTTGTTTTCTATACAATTGCCTTCAAGTTTTTATCGGGAAACTTTAAATCGAAAAAGCAGATGAACTCCAAATAGTGAGAAATTTTTATATTTTACTTCCAGTTTAAAACATGAATGGCGCTTTTCATTATGAAAGTCATTACTTCTGATAAGCAAAAGACCATTTTCTCCGAAAAAGAAGTCACTGAAATAACAATGCTAAAGTATTTTGATCAACATTTTTGCATATTTTCCCTGCAGTCTGAATGGTTAATATACCTTTGCAACTACATAGATTCCTTTCAATTATTTATATTTTTTTACATAGTTATATGTACATGCAGTACAATGGGATGGAATGTCGTGTTAATCAGGACGAAGGTAAGTCAGGACAATTTTCCTGAGAGTCAAAAAGCTAAAAAGTCAGATAAGAATTCAATTAAAGTTTTTCAAAATGCTTTCTTTTTAACTTTTTTTTTTCGTTTTTCTATGACATTCTACCTTCATTCTGTTGTAGATGTCCAAAAAACCGATACCAGAGTCCCCAATCCACGGGTTTCAAGAGATTGTTACCTACTAAAAAAGTCCACCTCTAAGTCAAAAGTCCAGTCAGTATGCTCTCACATTGCTTCAACCCGGTCGTGCTTGCAGGCGGAACCATTGATGCACGCTTGCTTCGAAAGCTTTTGCAGTTTGTAAGTCGGTAAGGCAATCTTCCACTTACTCTGTGCACACTGTTTTATCAACATATGCTGAGACTGGGCGCCGGTTATCCTCGCTACGCGGCGTCGTTACCACAATTGACTCTTGAGTGTTCAAACTCCAGCTTGCTCCTCGAACTTGCAAGTTGAGTGCACGCAAAGAATGCATAGTGAGATTCATCACCTACACTGTAATGACAGCGCGGTGTACGTAGCTTACCTTTTCTGCTTAAGTATTTTCTAAAATAACTGTACCCCGTTAGGAATTGGCACGGCTAGAAACCTACCTCTGCATTGGCACGGCTGGCGCATGGGTCCAGAAGACTAATCAGGCTTGTCCTCCACCGACCTTTGTTGCATACTTTTCAGCATTGCTGCCAAAATTTGGGGGGTTTGTGTAACCAAATGTGCTAAAGCTTATCCAGCTCAAAGCGTGTGAGATGCCCTCCTCTGAATCTCCGTCGGAATCACTCCCCTGCTTGACATGTCAGCAACGTCACCTCTCAGAAATTCATTTCAACATTTCCAGAAATAGGACCGATGTTCCAGAAATTGATGTTCCAGAAATCAGGTCCGAGGTTAGACACCGGCGCTACCACTGAGGTGATAAACTTCCTTTGTTGGTGTCAACCAGTGCAACCATCGATCCCCAAGATATTCCCGCATCATGATTCACAAATAGTCAATAATGCATCTAGAAACAACCGTTCTGGTGCTGTGCCATGCCACCTCCACTCTTGCTATTGCTTTAATCATTACGGATGTAGGATCAAGATGTGAATGCATATTTTGGAAGCTATGCTGTCTGTCAAATAGATCACCAGCAGCAACCGTGGCTTCAGCAACTACTTTGAAGGGCTACCCCGCAGTGTTTTATATGCAGTGTAGATGGGAAGTTGATGGGCTGCTCTAATCTCCCTTTTCTTATCCATGAGCACCAATCGGAAATCAATCGCGACGGAGAGACTTCCACCACTAAAAAGAGATTATATGACTCGAACGTTAGTCGCAGTTGAACGTCCACTATTAGCGGTTCGACCAATACTTCATCAGGGACCGGGGCCTTCGTTTTCCTTATTTCATATACCATGTCGATCAGCTCTTCTTCCGTAGAAGAAGCGTGCGAAAAATATTTCCCATTTGAAAAGCGTCAGGAATCTGCGATGTACTCAACGTGCGTTCAATTTTTCTCCTCTCAAACGCAGGAAAACTACTGGAAAAGGTTATTCAAAAACACTTAACTAGCACCATAGATATCAACCATATCATACCCGGAAGACAATTCCGCTTCATAGCAAAACACTCTACAGTGGACGCGCTAATGGTTCTCAAAAGCGCTGTTGAGGAAAGCATGCAAAACAAAAGGGCTTTGGGTGCCTGTCTGGTCGATCTTCGAGAAGGCCTTCGACTCCATTTGGATTGAAGGACTTTCGTTTAAAATGATTAATTTTGGTCGCCTAACATGATTAATCAAAATTGTTGATAATTTTCTAAGTAACAGAAAGACCTTTGTCGCCTTCCATGGGGTTTCCAGTCGATTCAGGTCCACGTCAAGGCTCCATCTTCAGACCAACTTTATTCAACGTTTTTGCGGTTTACCTACGGCGCCCTTATCTGGTTTCCAGCACCCTCAAGTCAACTTGAGAAGTTGGTGTGATTTGAACGCCGTATCCCTCAAATAGTGACTTCTCTTCACTTTAAGCCCAATGGCCACTATTTTAAGAATAGTGTCAAATCATGCCTCTTTCTTCTCATCTGCTCCAATTAAGTAATAACACAATCCGTCCTGCCTCAAAGCACCCAAACCCTATCATTCAATCACTTCATCCAAGTCCTGGATCTTAACGACCATACCTTGATCTCATGAATAGCTCATAAACAGTGAGCTGCTCACTCACCATACATGAAGTTCCTTATAAACATATTTGTTTTTTATTCACTTAGTCCGAGCTTCCTTGCATTTCCTACATTTCTCATTCCTTGAAAGTTTCACTAGACACGAACTGACTTTCGTCTTATCTCGTTCCTTAACATCTACATAAACTAGGCAATTAAAAACTCAGTTGCAATCGAACCTTATATAATTCAATCCCCCACAGGTCAGAACTTCGAGCCGTAAGCCAACAATGCACAGCTGATTATTCCATATTTGCTTTATGAAAAGATTTTTGGTAATCTATTTCAAATTCTCCCTCTTCTTACTGGTGCAAAACCTAACCCCCTCTTCTCCGTAGAGAAAATACTGTACCCCGATAGTCTCGGCGGGTATCGCTGTTCTCGGTGAGCTTATAACTGCCTTATACCCTTTAATATTTGAAAACCAAAAAGAAAAGTTCCCCTCATGTAAGACTCACTGATCAGACGATCTGAGCCTTATTTTAGAACCTGCTTTGCGGAAGGTTTTCATCAGCTGCTTTGCAATACTGCAGGCTTCTTTGCAGAGCTCTTATTTGCATTGCATCATTGGAAACCTTGGAAACACTCGAGCCCAAGAAATTTTCCAAGCCAATTCCAATTTGACCAAGCTGACCATATTTCCTGTAGAAAATTTTGCTCTAGATATGATAGTAGCGTACCACCTTAACCTACCTCCTCACTCAAACCTAAATCATACCTATCCTAATTGTACCAGTTGTCATGATTTTGAGGGCTAGAGCTTCGTACATCGCTACCAAAGCACTTCTTGACTACCTCTCATGAGAAGGCAACAAAATAATTTTCACCATAACCACTCTCTCCTCTCCAGATTTGCCAATGCCTCTTGTTACTTTCGTTCCGGGTTTTGGTTTTCTTCTTCTGCGGTGTATTTTTTCCTAGCTTCTCCTTTTGTTTAGCAGGTCTTCATTTTTCCATTTTTGGCAAAATTCCTCTTCTCTTGCTTTTCTATGATAATGCCAAAGCACTGGAGATTGCCCTTTGAAGCGAATGCTGAGCTATGGCGGTAGAGAGACACATATGGAAGAAGCCGATATCAATTATTCCATTATTCTTTAAGTGCCACATTTTTCCTTATTTTTTGAAGCACTTTTTTTATGCCTAGTTGCCACTAAAGCTAGTCGCCGGCTGTTAAGGCAACACAAGACGAACAAATATAACCATGAGCACGATGGGATTTGAACCCGCAGATAGTAGGTCGCTGCTTCGAACTAGTCCGTTAGCGAGCTAAGGTACTGACCTTTCAAACAGTGCCACTGTCATTTACTTTTGGGGGTCCGGGTCACGGCTTCTTTCCCTACCCTGATATCCTGCGCTCAAGGCTTGATTCAGCTACATTTTTATTTATTCAGGGTTGAGTGACATCCGACATCACCACTTTAGTAAAATGGTGCCCCAAGTGCATCTGCTGATATTCTATCTTCGCCTTTTGCTAATTCTTTCAGCCGCTGGATATGACTTTGAAAGCCTTCTCCGATTAAAACATGCTATCCTTCAATTCTTTAAAATGATCTGTGCACGGTCGTAGCTTGCGGAATCTTGCGAAGTATCCGCTTCGTTTTAATAAGCATATTTTCGTCAATGATCTGCTCGTACCTTGCGCCGTTGAAAGCGACGTCCGTTGGAGCTTTGAAATCCACGATATAGTAAATTTTTCGATGGGCGCGCCTATCTCATCAGGCTTTGTATCCTTATTGTTAAGTATAAAAAAAATCGTTAAAATTTGTTGCAGGAAAGGCTAATAAGAGCAACAAGAAGATAAGCAGGGTGAAAAAGCTGGGGTACGTCGAAAAATATCAAATTTAATATAGGTTAGGTTAGTGAAGAGGGCTGCCGGGAAAGCGGCAAGCATTAGGCCACCAGTTTGGGCCCATTTGCCACCCTCAGAGACAATCACACGCATTCAAACTTACAGCCATGGCACTGGCGGGATTCGAACCCGCAGGCCCCGTAGCACGTCGCTTTTCGGCCTGACGCCTAAGCGAGCAGAGCTACCGGGCCCCCTAAATTTAATATAATATTCAATAATTTTCTTTCAAGGACAGGAAAAAAAATTTTCTTGAAAATTCGCGGGAACTGAACAAACCATGCAAAAATGTTCAGGCAAATATGGTTTTAAAGGCGTAATACACTCAAACCATTTTCAGTTATTTTTCCAATTCATCACTTTCCAATTCTGATTTCAATTTACACCTGCGAAAACCCTTGTATCTTTTTTTCAGGCAAACATCATTGTGATACATAAAATTAGCATGTTGCCCATCAGAATTTTAATTGAAATCGTTGAAAAGTGTGACAGGATTTTCCAAGGTTTAGGCAAAACTATAGAAACATGGCTGTAGTTTAGCTCAGGCCTAGTGGACAACGATGATGGATTAGATGGTTAAAAACTGGATATTATACGATGTTTGACAATCATACACACTGTAGCATCTGTTATGGACAAGGGTAATGTTGCTTTCAATTTAGGTGGAAATTTTATTTATTCAGAAAATTTGGTTAGAAGTTTTTCTCAAGTTTAAAAAAAAATAAAAATATTAACGAGTATCCGTCATCAAATTAGAATGAAGAATACAGTTAATTTACATTAAGTATTGTAACTGTTAGCTTCGAATAGATTCTTCACTTGTTATAGTCATTTAAATTTCTCAAAAGTTTCTATGAAACATATTCAACAAGTAATGTAAGTACGGTTACCCTGCTTCTTTTTCTGCAATTCATCTCAATAAAAACTTTTCATTTTAAATTAATGACAGCTTTTGCTTCATTTCAATTTTGCATTTAATTCGCAATACATTTTAACAATTTGGCTTTGCATCATCCAATTCATCAGATCTTCCAATTCATTAAGCCGTCTTTATATTTACAACTTAATCTCTTACTCGTTTGCTTCGAAGTAAAACAAAATCAACTTGGCAAGAGCACAGATGTTACGCTAAGATATTCCATAACTTTAGATTGGATACAACTTCAAAGCTTAATTTACTTCGTAAAGCCTACTGAAAAGTTTGTATACACAGCAAAGTTCCAGTATGTTCTAGTAGAGTGCAAGCATGGAATGTTTGTTAATTCAGCTAACAAAATGTCTAGTGAAAGTTAGATAGAATTTTCAAACCATATTTGCGATAAGAAACACGATAAAATAATTTTAAAAACAACATGTGGTACGGTTGTAGATTTTCTTTTAATAAATGTTTGTAGAAGAAAATCAGATATTTGAAATTGATTCTTTTTCAAACAAATATTGATGGCTTATGATTTCCTCGCGATTATTTACGTATTGATTTAAGTAAATATTTTCAAACATTTTTCTCTGAAACATTTCAAGACAAATAGCGAAGTCATGCAATTATCTGAAAATGTATTTTCCACATTGAATGAGGTGCTACATTTCTTATCTTAACATGTATTCAAGTTCAAAGCGTATACGTCGTTGTTCTATAATTATCCTAGAATTTAAATACACTTAATTCATGCGTTCAAAACGTGAATATAAACTAGAACGAAAATTGTAATTATAGATATGCGGTTAGGTGTCTGGTGATTGTTTATCTAAGGGCATACATTGAATTCGTGTTCGACGATACATGATGTTTGAAAGGAAAAGGTGAATCAGCTAGTCGGAACAGAGATAACAGCAATGAATTCATTGTAAAATTATTCACTTAGTGTTTGAAGTACAATTAATTGAAAGCATGAATTGAATATCGTTATCTTGAACGCAAAAAGCTAGTAGTCATCATTTGTAGATAAGATTTTATTTAATATTGAAACCAAGTTTATGAAAGTAGTTTGCATTGTTCAAGTAGGTTTTTTCTATGACGGATGATTTGAAAATAATAGTTTAATAGAAAAATAATTACTTTTAGTAAAGTTTTTATGGAGGATGTCTCACAATGGGCGCCAAATTATTTTCACCTATTCCTTACTTCTATTTCTGAATTTTACTTATTCGTTGTAAAACTGATCAATTTTCAATTGTATCATCAATAGTCCAAAAAAATCACTTCAAGGCACCTACGTTTTCAATACGAATCCTCTCAAACTTCCGAATCAAATCGAAACGATTGACAAAATCTTTCACCCGACTGGCAATCTATTTTCAGTTTTGTGCCGTCACAACAAGCCCAATAAAAATAAACTTTGCAATATCAGGATCTTTTCAGTTTTATTGAATAAAGATATATCTGTCTGGCCTCTTTGCTCCTATACCTTCTACGCCTTTTCTTCATTTCAATCACAGAATCCTTACATTCCAATTTTGGTGTGATAATGCTATCAATCTGTTTCTATGACTTTCTAACGTCGCTCTGATCAGACTCTTGCCACTCATATCCATCTAGCGCCACTAGGGCCATATGCACACACATCACCATTCACCCGTTCGATCACATCTGAATTTCCATTTCCGATTCTGCTTCCGGTTCGATTCATTTCAAGGATATTCAAATCGGAATTTCCAGGCGACGAGCGATGCAATAAAAGCAACCGAACAAGCAAGCCATGCATGGGTGAAGCGATGTTGATACGAGGGCGATAGCGACAATGTGTTAAATACATGAGTACAACCCCGAGGCGGACGAGTAAATTATTGAAGAAAAGTTGACGTCGAGGAGTCAAGTCGATCCGAATCTAGGATGGAGTTTGTTTACTTACGAATATGAGATGAAACAAGCTCACACTAAACGTTGAGACTATGGTGCGAGGACTGGAAAAGTTCGAATTAGATTCTGCGAATGTAGAGTGGCCCAAAGTTGTAAAGTAGTAAATTTCGTTTGGGTTTTGTGGGGATTTTCGTTGAACGGAACGGAATTCAATTAGCTAGATATTCACTTTGCAGTGGCGTGGGTTTTACTGGTATTACTCGCACTTAAGTCAAAGAGATTTGAATTACACAGGTTATGGATGATATTTTTAGAGGTCTGATGCAAAGAAGAGTGTGTGACATGTATTAAAGTTTTACTTGTTTTACAGGATAGATAAGGTTAGGAGTAAAACTTTTGAATTTACTTTTCAGAGATAGAGGATATTGTTGCTCAAGGCAGCTTCATATATTATTACCTATTTATTTATCACATTCAACAGAATATAGATTAAAAATATTAAGTGACTGTAAGCAGGCTGATACTGAAGTTAGCCTGACGTTTGTTGAACAGCAAGAAAATTCAGTCATCAGCTCATGCATGGCCGGAGCAATTCCAATTCCCGGGCTATCTCCAAATTATAACTACGACTTAGCTAGACTGAAACAAAGCTTTTGCTGCTGAAAAATATAACTTGCTTGCGAATCTGAACTGAATTGGAGAATACGCCGAAGATTATCGCGAAACACTGAGCAGAAATTTACTTTCCATGCCTACAAATAAAAGGAACAGAAGCAGCAATAAAATCAAGTGCCCAAAAATCTAATGCGAAATGTTGAAAGAATATTTTTTAAGCTTTTTAGTTTGGATTGTTCGAGAAAGAGGAAACAATCTTTTATGTGGCTGGAAATCTGCAGAACGGAAGCTACTGAATTTGGACGTGTCCAATATTTGACAGTAAACAAAAAATATAAAAACTGTTGAAGGATCGAAGAAAAGCTCGTATTGAACAATTAGTATAGCAACGTGCATTGACTGAAAGCAGTTTTCATCAGCGGCGGAAATACTAAATGAAGCCGCAAATGGACTCAATTCTACTAAGCACTCAATTTGCAGTAATTGTTAATTTAATGGATATAGTGAACGAAATGCATTTGCCCAGGCTAAACTTGAACAGCGCCATTCTAGAGATAAAGGGTACCCACAGGTGTCAGCTAATTATAGAGGCATTTTTTTTAAGTCAATTTCTGCAAAACTATTTACTTGCATTCTGCAAACAAAGCTTTCAGAATAGATAAACACAGGAAAACTGCTCAGCGAATTTCAAGCAAAATTTTTTCGTAAAAATCATTTTATTATTGACCACATTTTGGTATTATACATTAAAAAATTAAGATCTATGTTTGGTATGCGCATTATATTTGAATATATAATAAGAAAACTTTACGAGGTTTTGAAGGCTACATCATGGACAGGGGAACAAGGGATCCTTTGGTTTGACACAAACGTAGGTCTACGTCAAGGCTGTAACTTAAGCCTTCCAATTTTTCCTCTCTCCGTTAACGATCTACTGGATTGTGTTAAATTTTGTTATTCCGAAGTGAAAAAGTAATTCTACGTAGATTATATTGCCTTTTTCGTGGATTCACATCAGGCTTTATAAACCACGAAGAAGACCTTTTTTAGTCTTTGAAAGCTCTTTATGAATATTGAAAAGTCAAAAAATAGTTGTTTTAAAAAAACAATTTCCAGTGGCAAACAATAAAAATTGGTCAAAAAAAATATAGAGGTTAATAAGAGCTTTAAGTACCTAAGAGCTACCACCATACTTGGCTTTTCACCTACCATTTCGTCCTGAGCAAATTGACGCCCGAAAACTTACCGGATAGAGCTGTTACCTTGTTCAAAATTGTTATATCTGCTGGATTAGATGTCATACTTGCGCCGGATTTTTTTCCCTGTTGGAACCTTTGTTGAAGAATTTAAAATACATCAGCAGAAAAATTTTCAGAGCAGCTCAAACAAATACTACACGCCTAATCAGTAGATGTTCTTCGCTCTGTATTTATTACCAGAATATCCTCGGTTTGAGAACCAAACTAAATGAAGTTCTGCTTACAAGTACTTTAGATATTCATCATTTTATCTGTTTTTCGGAAACATGGCTTACCGACAATATTCGGAGCACAAAATTCCTACCGTGTCACTCCTTTTTTTTTTATCGCGTTGCTTCTTGCAAAGCTAATGAGCTGTGGTGCTCTATTCGTCGTCCATAACATTCTGGGCTGAGCTCGTTCCTTTTTCTTCTATTGAGTGTATTGTTCTACGTATTACTCTTTCTCCAACTTCCAATCTAATGGTCTGTTGTATTTATATCCTTTGTAATTCGTCTGTAATTGCCACATAATTGTAATTGCCTTCATTCTCTCTCGGTTTCTTTCATCTCCTCTTCTTATGTTTGGTGACTTCAACATGCCTATTGTGGAGCGGGACCCTAATAACCTTGCTTGTTGATAATAATTTTGGCTTCTTTTAGAGCCATAACAATCTTTCCAAAGTCCTTATAAAAAAATGAGCCCACTTCGGTTAGCATTTATTTGTAAGCCCTACTTCAATTAGTATGATATGAGAGTGTTCAGATACCTTTGCCAGACCGCTGTTAGAAAGCGTGGGTGGTGCTGGGCATTCCAGAAGAGTATGTCATCTGCATAAAGATTAACAATTAAACCAATACAAGAGTTGTTTGAGATTTCAGGGAGGGCAGTTATGAAAATATTAAAATTCAGTTGAAATTTCGTCGAGGAAAGTAAAATTAAAGGACACGATTGCCCTTCTGCCACTGTAAAAACTGCCTATAATTTTGAAGACCTAGCGAAGAAACCAAAATTCATTTATATAGTAGACTCTTAATCAGGCAGACACCCGAAACTTTCTTGATCTTGATTCTATTTTTTCAGAATCTTTAAGGCGTCCATTGCGGAGTGTTTGGCTTTAATGCCTAGTACTATACTCTTCGCGAAACGAATTCAACGGGCAAATCTCATACAAAAAGAGCTTTACTGACGAAATGAAAAGCTCTTTTTGTATGGGATTTGACCGTTGAATTCGTTTCGCGAAGAGTATAGTACTAGGCATAAAGCCGAATTGCCTCCGTGGAATAATTTGGTTCTCATCAATGAAATGGGCTAACTGTCTTTGAATTACTCTTTCGAGCAATTTTCATTAATTTGAATGAAGAGACAAGCGTTGAGGACATCAGATGATCCTTATTGTTTGTGGATAGGAAATATTAAGTATTTTGCTTAATAACACCAAGGTGTTCAAAGAAGCAAGAAGCCAGCTTTTTAATGATTAAATTAGAGATTTTGTCTTCTCTTGAGGATTTTTTCGAAGAAAAGGTTGATAGCAGGGTGAGACAGATTTTGCTTACGAAGGTTGTATGGCCTCGAGGGTCCATGGAATGGTTTAAGGACTAAACCGTGTAAAGGTCAACAAATGATTTTGCTGATGAAAATCAGAGAATATGCTTTTAACGAATATAAAAAAATGGGTATCAAAACAATGTTTTTCTCCAAGAAAAATTGTATAGAAGGCCGCAGCGATAGCATTTGTAGTAGACTTATCATTAACAAGCACGCTGCCATTTGAAGCAAAGCTACTTCCTAGTCGTTTATGGGCTGCATTTCTATTTATTTCCTGAATCGTTAGCTGATTGGTGTGGAATGTTTTTGTGTCCGCTGAAAAGCGAATTCAATTTCGCAACACTACGATAAAAAAAAACAGCACAGGATTCAATAAATGATTTCAGATATATACTTTCTGTTAGCCGATTTCCTAGTACCTAGTATAAGCTCATAACTCAGACCAATGATTATTTTTTTTTATTTTAGGAAAAATAGGAAAGAAAATTTTTAGGAAAAAATAGGAAAATAAAAAATAAAATTCAGCAAAATGATTTTGAGGTCTTTTATTCAACTCGTTTGATTTGTTGAATATGCAGATTTTTTTCTTTAAGCAGTAGAATGCATATTGATTTTTTTGGTGTTCATTGGTCTAGACCCTGAAATACGGGGTAGATTATCCGCAAAATATCAATTAAAACTGTCTGGAGAATAAACTATAAAAGTTTCTCCATTTTTCGAGCCTGAGTTTTAACAAACAACTCGTTTTCATTACATCCATCAATTGATATCTATCAATTTCAGTTAAGCTCAATCAAATAAAGCTTTGACAATATTTCAAAATATTATGGGGACAATAAATTTGTACAAAAAAAAAACAAATGAAATTACTCAGATGTATTTCTATAAATAAAATTACTAAGATGTATTTGAACGTATTTTTGATTGCTTAAGAACCACGCGAGATTCTCCCAATATAAATTTCTTTTTTCATCCAGTAATCTTGCAACCCACACTGGACGCTAAAAATTCAAAGCGCTTAATGTAGCTTAACGATAGAAATATGACAAATTTTCATTTTATGAACCAAAATAATTCATAATTCAATGACTTTTGATCCCAGATAAGATTAAACAACCTACTTGACATGAAATGCCCTGGAGTAACTCATGGAATAAATTCATAATAAGAACGTTTTCCAAGAAAAAAAGATTTTATTGTGATTATTTTCAATAGAAAAGACAAACCAGCCACTTTACTTAAATAAATTCAACACACTTTGAGACATCTGCCTGAGCTAATTATTGCGCAAAACTTTCGTGTTTTCATATTTAACCCGCAATAACTACAAAAACACTGAAATTGTGTCAAGCTATTGCAGAAAACTTTGCAAAAAAAACAAATTACTTAAACAATACGTCAAACACGACAAGTTTTCCTGAAATATAATTCATCTTACTTTGGAATTAACCAAAGAAGCAAACAAACCACATCGTTCATAAATCAGCTCTACAAAACAATCTTCAAAGTCCTTGTGCGGTTTGCTCGACAAAATTCGCACAGTTCAAACATAATTCATAAAGTTCAGTTTCACAAATCCCTCAGTTTTCATGCTCGGTCAGATTTTCTCAAGCATGATAATGACTACTATACTTGCAATTCTTCAATGTCTTTCACAAGTTTCAGGACTCTGAAATAAAGTCCTTACTGTCACAGAGTGCAAAATTATCGTGTCTCGTATTCGTGCAGGTTCCTGAAACAAGCAACTCAACCAGCACCGTTTTAAATCTATTTTGCAGGCACTTATCTAAAACAGTAGCAGTATATACTATTGCTTCCCGAATGTCGAGGTGACGACAACACAATAAATTAGAACGAGAAATTCTCGTAAAGAAGCTGAAAGTATCTTGTTTCTGAAGCAAAGTTGTAAGTCTACACCTTCACGTTGTAGAATTCTTGTCTAGAACTTGACACTAGCACGAAATACTGTGAGTCAGTTAGTATGCAAGGAATGAGTCGTTTATTTCAGGATGTATGTCACCTAGAACGCAATTTTGTGACTAAATTGAAAGAAATCATCATTGCCGGCAACATCTTTCTCACCATCACCGTAGTTTCTTGTCGACAAAACGCAATATAGATTCACAATATTGCAAAACGTACACACATTCTTACATTCATTCATTAGTTCGTTTGTTTGCCAGTTCACTTTGTGAATCGCTTTTTACGTCAATGAAATGAATCTTTTTTTTCCCTGAACGACATTACCCTGAGATTTCATTTTTTCTTCCGTTCTGCTGCTTCTGGTGATTCTTTAGTTTGGATCTGAACGTGATATCTCGAACGCAGAAAGATGATGATGTTTGATGTGCCCAAAGATATGAAAAAATATTTTCGAGGGTAAAAAGAATAGAAAAGGCAGCCAGATTATTAGAAAAAATGGACGTGAAGTTACTTTTTCTGTCGAGAGTATAACGAGCTTTTACATGATGTCGATGCTTATGAGGTCGCTTTTATGCGATATGAATAATAAGATACATGGCTTGCAATGAAGATGTATTTAGTTATGAATTGGTTTGGATTAGGTTGGATTGGACGTTTGGAAGAAGTTTTTCATAATTTTTTTCGGGAGTCTTTGTAGTCCATTTCTGCGTTCTATTAAATATTTTCTGACCTTCAACATCAAGGTTTAAGCACTTTAAACAAAGCTGTGTCATTTTCATGGGGAGTGAATTTTTATTCGACATAAAATTTTACTTCGAACTCCAATTAAAAAAGAACATGTTAATCTTTTTAATATTCACAAATGATTAAATACTTAAAACCATAAAAAGCAGAATTAAGCTGCAAGAACATATTTTATCAACATAATTGAATCCTTAATATCATACTTAGATTTGAAATAAGAGAAATAAGCTGTGAGCCTATAATCTATGGAAATAATCATTTTGGATAAACTCGTCCGTATTCTTCGATTATGTTCATATTGCAGAATTTACTGTTGAAAAAAATATCTGTCATTCTCGAATAATCCTTGTGGCAGGCAGCCAGACTATGAACAAAATGATCGTAAAAAATGTAACCATTCATTCATCCATTCTTGATTACATGTCAATTTTTCTTTCGTTACAGCTCATCAGCTACCGAATTAATATCACGTCGAGGTGTATTCTCGAGAAGACATTATGGATCTGTTGACCAGGTGAGTGTATTTGATGGTCTTTTTGTCGTGGGGCATTATAGCATGTCTGCAGAAATTACCGAAAAAATGAGAATGAAAAGGTAGCAAATGTTGTGTAAATTGTTGCCAGTATGTGAACTCATCAGACAGAAATCGATATTGAATTTTAAAACAAACAAGGGAGTTAAATCTGTCCATGCGAAATAAGCAGGTTTGTGATTACAACATGTAAAAAGCTGAAGTTAAATTTTCTAGTCATGAACGTTGAAATAAAAATACATTAAAAATAGTTTCGTCACATTTCATTACAATCTCTCAGAGTTTATATTCACCACAGAACTCATAAGACGCAATCTAACGAGTACAATAAGAGATCTATAATTGCACATTTCGCTTTTTATTTGTGCCTTTTTGCAGATTGCGAGTCTTTCGCGTGATAGTAGGCTTTTTGTGCTGTGACGTTTGTTTTCTCCGTTTTTGTTAAAAAAGCTATTGGAATTTGTACGTTTGGGTATTCACACTGAACTAACAAAATAGAGTCCAAAAACCTTCTTAACTAAGCGAAATTCATTTATGCCCGCAAACATTTTTTGTTTTGAAATTCATTTTCAACCTAAATATAACGAAAATGTGTTCAGAGGGAGTTTCTCTTACGAAAGTTGAATAGCCAGTTTAAATGTGTGTGGTCAGAAAATAAATAAACAGATTGAAAAGGATCTAGTCTTTTACCAAAAGTCACAAAAGGGTATGAGGTTTGGTGGTGCAGCTATGGTGAAATGTTATTTTACCATGTAGTACAATTAATATATTGTATAACCATATGCACAAAAACAATTACACACGATGCAATGATCAAAACATTAAATCAGCAGTACGAGTAATTATTGAAAGTAAAAAGCCGGTACAACATAAAAATTGGTAGTGTAGCTTGATGCAACACAAATGTTTATTATGTCATAGCTTACCAGGAGTCTGTCTCGAGCCGAACCTATTCATAAAAACAACCTATGGTATATATGTAGATGAATTCCAACTACGTATTTAAATGATTCATCAAGCGAAGTAATTGGGTATACGATATGAAATTTGACACAATTAAAAATCAATGACTTCGCCAACTTGAATTAAGTTATTCGCACATAAACTGTTCGTGCTCTGAAGGGAGCATTCTTGTACTTGTTCCCAAAACGAACGATACAATAATAAATGTAATAACACTACGGTATTCTAGCATACTTACAAGAAAAACTGTAAATCGGAGTAATACAGCTTTGTGCACCGCCATAAAAGGACATTTGAAATTAGTTACAAGAATTGCGGAATACATTGGTTGATTCGTTCTTGTCTCTGTTAAAAACCTAACGATAACTTGGCAACAATGGCCCTAAATATTCCTAAAATTCAAGCAAATCTTCATCTTTAAGACAAGAAGAAAAAAAATCGATACAACTACGTGCCCGCCCATAGAGAAGGCAATATCAACATATTCTGAAAAAAACAGCAAAACAATAATTCCTCAATAGTTCCCCCTGTAATCATTTGTGTTGTTCCCAAAAAAATTAAAAAAAAAAAACTTGAAAGAAAAATATTAATGAGAATTAAGCTATACAAAATAAAGAAATATCGCTGGAAACACTGAACAGCCTGGCAAATTCTGAAGGAAAAAATAAAAATTCCAGAAAATTAAAAAAGTATTTAAAAAACTGGAAGAAACATTTATCCGAGTGGGTGTTATCCAAAAGCCACTATTATAAAATATGTCTTTCGTAATTAATTGACACAGAGAGCGCAGGGTGGTGGTCAAGTTTGGTATACACAATACATATTTCACAATTACATTGTATATTTTTCCATTCGCATTGATTTCAAGTTCAATAACACCACGGCAATGTATGGGTAGGCTCATATTGTTGGCCACCTTTACTTCACTCGTACTGACTGGTTTTCTGATTTTAAGGGGTCAGGTACACTTGGAACGTCCAAAAAAAGCTCTTCTTCAGGATTTTTTTTAGACACACATTAAAGTAATTAATAACAAATGTTTTTTTTTACTTGAAAGAAATATACAGTATTTGTAGAAGCTATTGTAATTTTTTTAAGGCACAAGGTTGAAAATTAGTCGAAATAGAGTAAATTTTCGAGGGGTCCAAAATAAAAAATTGTTTTGCCGTGATCACTGTAGCTTGTCACTGGATCATCCGAAATAAAAAAAAATTGGGGATTATTAGTTAATGACATAGTGCTCCGGATGGACGAAGGACTTTGGCAGATTTTGATTTGTCGAAAAATGGCGGTTGTTGAAATTCAAAATTGTATTTTCGACCAAAATTTCACTCACATTTTCGGCTATTAAAAAAAAGTGTATCGTCCTTCGTCCATCCGGAGGATAATTACATATCAAATAAGTGAGGAAAATTTCATGCTGATCGATAAAGCCGTTTTCAAGTTACAGTGATCACCGACTTCGAAAACATAGTTTGGAGAAAAATGCTTTTAAAGCATGCGAAAAACGCTTTATGCAATAGAGACGACTTCATTCAAAGTTGATTATCTCCATAAAGAATTGTCCGATTCGACTGAAATTTGCAGAGAATGCTCTTGAAATATCCTACTTTTAGAAAATGCAAAGAAAATAAAATCGATTTTCTCAAAATTCTAAGTGTACCTGCCCCCTTAAGCTTATCTGCATTAACCGTTAAATGAACAGAAGCACCGAATCTATATACCAGTCATTTTCACCGGAATTGCCAGTCAAAAATATGACACTGAAATCCGATAGTTTCCTTTTGTTTGGACAACGACCCTTTACATGCCCATACCACTCTCGAAACACTATCAAGCATTTTTTTCTTCTGAAACAATTCACGTATTTCACCTTTTTCTCTTCAAGCAGTTTTTGTTATAGTCTGTTCACTCGCTATTATCTTTGGCGTAAATCTGGGAGTCGGAAAACCAGCTAATAATAAAAAACCGACTCATTCGTCGTCGATTTTGAAACCCTTCGACGACAGTTTTTGGGCTGTGTCGACAAATTAAAATTCGCAATGATTCAATCCGCAATAATTCAATCTGCCTTCTAAAACCTGAATCTTCGAAAATATTTCAAATATGTGCCCGATTTTTTTTTGCATCAACCATATCTGCAATATGCACTTACAGGGACAGATCTACCGCTAACACTAATTTTGATTTAGCCTGTTCATTTTTTGCACTATTAGTTCCATTACCGGTTAGAATATTTTGCAAACCGTTAAACAGAAGATAGTGCTTCATCGCAAAAGCCCAGTCACGACAATTACATCGCCCTTTTAGTTTCGGCACACTCGCAATTAAATTTGCCATACTGGACAAAAATTGATATCGATTATCTTGATTTCGAAAACACGAAAAATAATAATCAAACCGACTCGACGAGTGAATTAACTGATAAGCCAAATCAAGCTTATAAACAGACCTGGGCCCATAACCTGTTGCGGATAAATTTAAATCACAGGTTTGCTGGTGTACGGCTTGCCAACGACTAACTTTATTATTGGCCCAGTCATTTTAGCATAAAAAAGGGGTCAACCTCGGAATGGGAGATAATAAGCTGCATTTTTGTATATACCTTCATTTTGGGGTCCGCAAAGTTGCCTCAAAAGTCTCATAAAATCTCGTGTCTGCGTCGAAAGTTATTCAAGGTCAAAGATGCGAAAAAACGGTTTTTTGCGATTATTTTGATTTCTATTGCTCCAATGATTTTAACAAATAGGATCAAAATTGTAGAACATACAATTTGCGACACATTTTATTTAGAGCATTTTTTCATGCGCTCAACCGTTTTCCCGATAGAGGGCGGTAAGCGCGCAGCAGTCAGCCATTTGTACTGTAATGCAAGGACAACCGTGAGTACCTGTGAATACTACCTTCAGTTTAGAATTATTTGTATTATTTATCAGTAAATACATTGTATGTAATAGCATTACCTATTTTTAATATTTTCAATTGATTATATTTACCTTCCTTGTGTGATTAAAAACTAATTAAATGAAATACTATTTGTATATATAAATTTATTGAAAGTAGATTTTAAGTAGAAAATAATTATGCACTTTATCTTTAAAATGTGGAATTAGGTATAAGTACAACTGAGAAGACGGTTTCCTATAATAACAATTATACGAAAGTGACATACGGATCTTACTAGCGATATACAACGCTCCAAAATCTGAGGATAATATCGATCGTCTTCGATATACTCAGCTCATTAAATCTACAAAACTTAATAAACCTGTCCAATTATCTAATCTTCCACCGCCAAGTGCAGCGGCTCATCAGCATATAAACGGTGTCTATTACCAAGTTCGAAAATGGTTAGGGCTTGATTTAGAACCCCAGGAATGGGGTTGGGTGCTCGAAAATGAGTTCCTGGAGCCGATAAATTAATGAATACTCTTTTTTGTAATTGTAAGAATGGATGTGGTGCATGGTGCCGATGTAGAAAATCGGGGCTGCAATGCACTTTAGCTTGCGGCCAGTGTAATGGGCAAGCTTACCTCAATGCTGTTTCATTGCAAAGTGACTGTGAGCAAGAGAGTGCTTTTGACCCTGAAATTCAGGAAGGCCTGAAAACACCAATTCAAGGCAACGAAGATGATGACAATGATACAGAAATTCCCGAACGTCCAGAAGATTACGATGAAGAAGAAGAAAAGTAATACTTTTGATATTTAAATTATTAAAGATTGATAGATTAAAAATATGTAAAGCATATATATTAAAGTAAATTAAATATATGTAAAATGTTATTAAATACAATGTATTTACTGATAAATAATACAAATAATTCAAAACTGAAGGTTTCACAGTTGACCTTGCATTACAGTACATATGGCTGAGTGCTGCGCGCTTACCGCCCTCTATCGGAAAAACGGTTGAGCGTATGAAAAAATGTTTCAAATCAAATGTGTCGCAAATTGTATGCTCTACAATTTCGATCCTGAGCGTTCAAATCATTGGAGCAGTAGAAACCAAGATAATCGCAAAAAACCGTTTTTTCTCACCTTTGACCTTGAATAACCTTCGACGCAGACACGAGATTTTATGAGACTTTTGAGGCAACTTTGCGGACCCCAAAATGAAGGTATATACAAAAATTCAGCTTATTATCTTTCATTCCGAGGTTGATTGCTAAAATGACTGGGCTATATATCTAAAAACAAGTGTATATTTGACCTCTAACATATATGTTCTCTCTAGCACTCGCTTTCATGCATCAGTTCAGATTGAATCAATGATTTCTCATTTTCCCTTCTTTAGTACAGGAAGGATTAAGTGGTAAGCTCGACTTGCTGTATTTACTTTCATCTTTTTCGTTTTTATAAATATACAAGTTTTAGTCTGAAATTTCGTCTGATTGTTGCATGTTTCTTCTATTGCACCATCAATTTCAAATAAAGTCGTTTCTCTCATTCTATGCTGTTCTAGAGCTACGCTAAATAGCAACAGGGCAATTCTGTCTCCCTTATGCTAGTCTGAGCTAGTATAGAAAATATTGCTTAGGTCACCACCGATCTTGACCTGGGATTGAGTCTTAGTCATTGGTATCTTGGTCATGCAGACCAATTTTATTGAGATGACCGAGTTAATCATAATTTTTGGTGAGGCATTCATGTCCACACTATTTTGTGCTTTTCTACACTGATTTGATAGTGTAATAGCTTCATTTTCTACTCAAAAATTTAAAAACAACTTTTGCGAGGCTGATTTTTTTATCGAAATTCTATTCATAATTTCGAATAAAATCAGTATCATAATTATAATGATTACAAACTAAAGAATCTATAATGATTTGTTGACTCTGACTCCAATGAAATTGGCTAACACATTTGTGCATCATTATTCAAAAAATTAGAAATATCACAGATGCTGATTTTCTCCACAATCATTTCTGTGGAATATTTATCTGACGTGCTAGTTTTTTTTTATCTAAAAGTGCTGACTTGCTGACATGGAGGCTGTTCTCTTTCCACTTGTTTGAAAAGCGTAGCTTAAATATGGGGCATTTCACGTGAAGCGGACAACGAAAAAAAGTCGAAGCTCTGGATTTCTTTCAAATTGTGCATTGTCTTCTAAACTATTGCCCATCCCATTCTAAAACTTTTATCATAAAATAAGTACACTTTAAGCTTTGTTTTAATATAAAAATAAAAAAAAATTAACCTGGACCAAATTATTCAAATAACGAGTTGAAGTGTTTATTTCCGGTTTCACATAGGGGAAAAAATTGGTTTTCAAATCTAATTTCAAAATTAAAAAGAACAGTTAATTTCTTATGCCAATCATTATGTTTAATGTTTTTCAGATTTTTATTCGAATCTCAGAATCGGCTTCCAAAAAAACCTTTTATCAATTTTGTCAATTATTCAAAAGCCCATAGCTCGGCAACTAAACCTCATAGAAAAGAAAAATTGCGTACCCACGTTCATATTCTTTAGAAGTACCACTATACACAATATGAACGAAATCCAGAGCCTCAACTTTTTTTCGTTGTCCGCTTCGCGTGAAATGCTCCATATGCAAAGTAATTTCTTAATTGAAGAAATACTTCTTTGCCTATTTTCAAGGCTTAGGATGTTTGAATTATCCAAAACTCTAAATTTCATTCAGTTTGCGAAAATTGAATTGCTCTTAGATATTCTTACTGGCTTTTTCACATCAGCACTATCCAACTCGGTATTATGTTTAAATTCAATAATTCACTAATTCCACTTTGAGTAGTTTTCAAACAAACTACATTAGAAAATAACTCACATATCGTATCGATAATACTTTGGCAATACCAATTTCTCTAAAACTTTTAGAACTCGTAAATATGGTAAGACCTGAAGCTCCTCATTTCAAAATTAAATTGTATTGTTTATTTTGGGATCCTAAGGACTATTTCCAGCTAGGTGAAATATTGACATTGTCAAAGCTAAGATTTCAATATGTGTTCAATCCATTTAGAGTCTGACATTTAGAATCAGTCTACCAGTTAACGTAATGTGGGATGATAAGAAAATGTTCCGGGATCAAGACGTCTTTTTATTTTAATATTATAATTTTTTTTCATAAAATAGTATTTTTTGATTGGTAATGTTGAAAATTTGCGTTACCAGAAATTACTCTTGCGGTAAAATGTAAGAAACGTTAAGAAAATAAACTTCAAACATAATTGTTAAGTGCTACCTAGGCATCTTTGAATCGTTACTGTATCTGTGTTGCCCCGAGTGAATTCAATTTTTAATGAAAATGAAAAAAAAATTAAACGAATGCCAACTTTAGCTAAGAAATATGTAGATCAAATAAATTATAGATTGAATTTTTGATCTACAAAAGACTGACTACCAAGCTGAAATGTTGAAAACTTCCTCTGGTGCAAAGCTTTCGTCATGCTGTTACTTTAGTTTAGTCAGTGTTTAAGACCACCAGTTTTCAAGCAGTCTTCTACGAGCGCTATGTCAAACACGTTGACCATCCTCTAAAGTTTAATTAATTTACAATTTATTTCTTTAAGATATATCTTTTTAAAATTTATTTTTTCCATGTTTACTTTTTAAGATTTTGTTTTTTAACATCAACTAATTAGAAGCATTCTATTTTTAATCTAAGTTTCTTTAAGTAATCTTTCTAACTTGCAACTTTCCCAAATCTATTATAGATCGTCAAGTCTCCTAAGAATCGATCCAATATTCTCAACACTTTGACTTAAGCGTCGAAAAAATAACACATTTTTCGAGTGGAATATAACTACGAAATAACAATAAGTCATTAAATGAACAACAAAAACTTAATAAACTAAATTTTTTAGAACGCTTATATCTAGTTCTAATGGGAGGAGTGTCAAAAGTAATTCTTGGGAACGTAAAAATTTCTGGAGTTTTGCAAGTACTAGTTTTTCATAAGTACAAGGGTTGATCCACAAGTAATAATAATGAATATGAATGAAAGTGATTAAATTTAAAAAATGAATTATTTTCGACATAGTTCCTAACAAGTTAATACATATAGTCCATATTTTTTTCCAACTGCAGACTTTTCTTCATGAAGCAGCACTCCGGCTAGCGGTTTGCCGCGTATAGTTTTTTTTAATAACCTGCCACAATCCTTTTATTTCGCCTGTGTAAGGAGCCTACTTTAATGGCTCCCTTTTCCAAATATTCCACCATAATATATCCTTCAGCGTCCCAAAAACGAATGCCATAACCTTCTCCACCGAGCTCGACACTTTAAGTTCTTTTGGCGTCGGTGAACAGAGTCGCTTCCACGTCTTCGATTGTTGTTTGGTTTCTGAATCAAAAAGGTAAATGCAGGTCTAGACCATGACCATGAAACTCGACAAAAAATTGTCCAGATCTGTGTGGAAATTTTCAAGAATTTCCCTCGAAATGTTGACTCGCTTTATCTTTTGGTCGTCGGCTAACATTCTCGGCCCCCAACGCGCAGAGACCTTCTTCGTATGGAATTCGTAGGCAAAGATTCTTTAAACACTGCCATACGAGACCCGTTTAACCTCAGCTACATGCCTGATGGTCACGCTTTGATTTGGCAACACGGCATCCTCGAATTTTTTCACGTGGTCTTCAGTTAGGGACGTGGATGAATGGCTTTCGCGGTGTTCATCTTCAGTGGATGTTTTTCTTAGCTTGAGCTCCTTGGCCCAGCGTGCAACAGTGGAATATGAAGGAGCCTGTTTCCACCCAGTCGCTGTCTAAGTCTTTGGTTGACATTTTT